>JAANHX010000116.1:600000-828048 GCA_011320135.1 Phytophthora betacei | reverse complement strand
TCAAACGCTGCTGCAGACGATGAGTTCGGCTCCTTCGCAGCGGCAGAGCGAATTTCGGACCCATTTGGCGACGTGTACGGGGCCGAGGCGGACTTTGGGGATTTTGTGGGGCAAGAACAGAGTGACGGTCCCTCTGCGCCTGCTGAAAGCTCCTCGCTAATGTCGTTCTCGCCGCTGATGGCCCCGGCGTCGACCACAGCGCCGCCAACACTGTTGCCATCTATCAGCGGCGAAGTCGACCCGTTTGCGGATATTACAGGAGGCCTAGGAGCCGTAACAGATTCTCCAGAGGTCGCAAGTCTTAAGACGGAGACTGTAGAGAACTCAATGAGTCAAACGACAACAGCAACAACCGGTGCTGCAGCCCCGACGTCTACAGCGTCGGCAACGTCAGCGATCTTAGACTTGGTATGGGGCAATTCGACACAGGACACCGAGATCAACCCACTATCGATGTCGTCGACGTCAGTAGGCAGTGGATCGGGCAATATTAGCAGGACAGCGTCGTCTCCGAGTGGGTTTACGCTGCCCCCTCCGCCTTCGACGAAGTTTGCGACGTTCCCATCAACTTCTGCAGCTGCTACTCCGGAAGCTTCAGTAGGAGACTTGCTGTCGTTCTCTCCGGTCCAGACGTCGACTCCGAGCGACCCTTTCTTTGGAATTAACAGCGAGACAAGTCAGAATAGTGTGGCGTTCGGCAATGATGAGCTCTTCACGCTGACAGCGACCCCACCGCTCTCGACGACGTCTTCTTCAGCCCCGACGTCGCTGCGTGGGTCATTCGCTTCAATGCACGAGGAAATGAAGCCGCCAGTGCAGTCTCCTTGCACTCCTGGATCGGTGGAGGGTACAGCGTCGCCGCGTGATCCATTTACTGAGCGCACAACGCGATCTTTCGGCTCGTTGAGCTCTTCGTTCGTGAGTGTTGGGGCAATCGAAGACTCTGCTAAGAAACACGCGTCGTTCAGTGCAGTTACGTCGGCTACACAAGCAACGAGTGTGGCTCCGTCCCCTTCGTCCGCTCCACCTTCGTTGCGCAGCTCTTTTACGATGACTGAAGGGTTCGTGGGATTTGCGTCTGCTACTGAAGAGACTGAGGAAGTGGACCCGTTCGCGGAGGCAGGACTAGCAGCTCCAGAGGAGGTGCCGCTGGCAGAGGCTCTTGCAGCATGGAATACGACTGGTGAGCCGACAGCGCCAACGCAGAAGGAAGAGAACAGTCAAGAAGACAAAGAAGAGATGGACGCTGGAAACAAGAACGAAGAAGATCAGAGTGGCTTACGCGATGGCACTGGTTCTACAGTTGGACCAGGTGGTATTTCGACCACCGTTAACCAACAAGCAGAGGAGGGATTACAGGATGACTGGCTACAGACTGGCGCCACTTCAGATCACAGTAACGAGAAAGGAGTCGACAATGTGTCGTCACAGCAGCAGGACGCGGTTGATGCAGCTATTGGGTTTGAGAGGTCAACTTTCAGGACGTTTATGGAGTCGGAAGAAGTGGCTGCCTTTACAGACGACGTGGCTACCCTGATAACTGGTGAAAATGATGATGAAGCCCCTGTTGAGGACTCGCCAGTTGATTTGTTCGAATGCGAGAGCGACGATGGCGCCACTCCAGTGTCTAGCGACGAGGTCGAGTGGCCAGCTGTGCAGCAGTCGACGACAGGTGAGAAAGCAGATTCTTTCGAGACGAGTCCCTCGCACCTGGTTGCGTTCGTCTCACCAACAACAGACGTGGATTTTGAAGGCGCAGTCTTCGGATCAGGCAGTGGCGTCTCTGATGAGTCGTCGTCTCACCACGATTCTTCGCCGTCTACGTCGCCTCCAGAGTTTCCTACTTGTTCTGACAATTTCAACGAGAATGTAGTGGCTGAAACACTCAAGGAAGAACCCCAAGATAAGTTGGCTGATGACGACGAAGGGGATGACTTTGGTGGCTTCAAAGCAGCTGCGCCTACGACAAACGTTGCGATCATTCCTGACGCGTCTCCATGGGGCACGTTCCCATCGCCAACTCCAGTTCAGAACATGGTGCTTGAGGAAGACGAGGACGATTCTTTTGGAGACTTTGCTGGCAACTCCACTCCTGCGGGTGCTGTTGCAGACGACTTTGCGGACTTTGCACAGAGCTCAGAGGCTCAAGATGACGATGCGTTTGGTGACTTTGGTGACTTTACGCAGAGCTCTGACGACAAAGCGTTTGGTGAGGACGATGACGGTTTTGGCGATTTCGCTCCCGCTGTGGCCCCGTCTCCTGTGGAAGCAACTCCCTTGGTCTTGTCTGTTCCTTCGTTCTCCAAGACGGACTTGTCGTCGTTCTTCCAGGAGGCGTTCGCAACAGAACCTGTACCGACAAGCGCTGTGGAGGAGCCCGATAGTCCACCCGGTGTGAATGATGTGGATGCGGCGCTAGATTCGTCTACTGAATTTGTCGAGGGCGCATTTCGTACCATGTGGGACGCGTACATCTCCATCGTGTCGGCCACGGGTCACCAGTCTTCTTCCTCGTCTGCCGTTACTCCAGAGCCGACTGATAGTGGGGAGCGTGTGTGTTTGGGCAGGAAGTCAGCGCGTGCGTCCAAATATTTAAAGTTTGTGCTGTCTGAGAAGATCCAGGAAGCTTCTCGACAGAACGGCATCTTCTCTCATGGCTCTGAAAAACATCAAATGTACATCGGGTGTGCTGCCTCTGGTGACGCTGATCGCATGCGTGATGCTCTGAAGGAGTTGCAAGACGCACTGTTCCACAGCTCAGTGAACGACGCCATGATGCGGATAGCCAAGCAGGCGGCGCTGTCTGCCAAAGCCAAGATTGCCGAGCAAGCTGCTCAGCAACAGGCAAGCTCGCGTGGTGGGTCCTTATTTTCCACGACGCGTCATCTGCTTTCCCGTGGAGGTGCGACAGGAGCGCATGGACCAAGCAGCAATGATAGTAAAAGTGACCACGCAGGTGCTGATACTCCTACCGGTGCGTCGGTCCAGAAACTCGCTCGATTCTCGTTTACTAGCAGCAATGATGACACTGCAACTCGTGGCATTGCAGAGGAGAGGGGGTCGGAAGGAAGCGATCACACAGGACACAGCAGCGGGAGCGACTCGGAAGCAGCAGGAGACAGTCGGACTCGTAGCCAAACGCTGTCAAATAGCAGCAACGGCGGACTGATGAAGAAGTTCCTTTCGTTCGGAAGCTCAAGGCACCGGCCGCGATTTGTAAACCTCCGACGAAAGGGCCAATCTGGTGAGGAAGTGCGGAAGATGGAGCTGAATCTGGACTCCATCAGCGGAGGTCTGGACGAGGTCAAGTGGAAGTGTGCCGTGTTCCTGTACGATGTGGAAGAGGTGGCGCATGTGGCGCCGTCGCAGATTAGTATCTTGTCGTACCCAAGCAAGCAGCCACTGACGGGCAAGACCGACCGCAGTGCGTTGACGAAGCTGGTGAAAGCGGACACTATTTGGACAGTAGATATTGGCGCCAACCACAGCGACATGTTGAACGAGTGGTGAGGCCACAACGAATGAACCAACCCGAGCTTTAAAAGTGACAAAAAATGCACAAAAGGGAAGTCAATGTTACCACTTCACACACTTGTTGAAAGTTGCGCTCTCCAATTGAGGCAGCATCGTTCTACGTGTCGTGTAGAATGCCATGGCGTCCAATAGCACTTTGATCGCTAAAATAACTTGCGTATCATCCCAGGTGGGTATTTTGCTGTGTACATTTCTGGCTCGTGCGTGTACTTAGTTGTGGGCATAAAGGCCCATCCGGGCTTTTGACCCTGTAATTGAACGACAGCGAACTATTTTCGATCCATAACTTGAGACCATGCTCGCCTTCCCGGATAAATGAGGGCCACGCACGGTCTTCGTTCATTCCTCAAAACCGGCCAAGAACAAGTGACCCGCATCAGTATTTTCATGATGAATGAGGATGTCGGTGGTGCAGACAGTTCCGACCATCCGGTGAATGAACACTCAATCCAAGTTGAAATCTCGCCGAGAAACAAACCTGCATCGATTTTCCACAGGTTCGGCGCTGTGTCGGACGCGTATGAAAACACCATGTTCGAGAACGACTTGGTCGTCATTTTCCCGTTACGTGAAGGCGGCGAGGTCAAGAGACCCGAGGCGTTTTCCATGCAAGCGTTTGTCACTTTGCTGCTGGGAAGCGACTCGCAGCACAGCCATCACCCTTTTCAGCGTGTGCTTCGAACCCCACGATGTTTCCTGGATGAGCACGGAAATGACCTGGTGGAAGCCAACAAAAGTGACGCCGCAGAGTTCAACAGGTTCGAGGTTGAGCAACAAACACTTGAAGCTGAGTACGAACAGTTTGTAGGCTCCACCGAGGCTACAACCGAACGTCGTTTCTGTGAACTGGTGGCCACGGCCATCTCACGCCGCGTGCAGCTCGCTTGTGGTCTCACGACGCGGATGTTCCTCAGTTGTGACGGAGACGAAATCATCATGTCGGTGAAGTCGGAGAATGACGATCTGCGTGTAGAGGCTGATCGCACCAACTACCGACTGCAACTGAGCAACAAGCCGTTCGACGCGATGCTCCACCGAGACAAAATCTTAAACTTGAAGCGTGAGATTGACGCTGATGCTTGGCAAAAATCTCTGGATCTACTTCGAATCAAGCGCGGTATTTCCAATGACACGTCCGACGTGCCAGAGCTGGATCCGCTTCTTATCTCGCGCGGCGATGAGTTCCATCCGTTAACCCGTAAAGCTCTTCGTCGTTGGGGCCACAGAGAAGAAGCTGACGGTATGTTCTCGGACGAAGACAACCACGGTCAGCCGGCGTGGAATCGCTTCTGGACGTCGCTCTTCTCGATACACCACGACCCCACGACGTACTTTGCTCCATTCGCCGATTATCGCCACGAGCCCGAGTTTCAGCCGTATTTCCGTCGCTATCCGATAAATTGGGGCGGCAAGAAAGAGCAAACGCTGTTTACTCAGAAAGATCGCATTCGTCTCGCGTCGGGTATCGTGGATCGACATCTTAACTTGGATGCGCTTCAGGATGCCGGGTATCTGAAGAACCAAATGTTTGCACTCCACGACGAAGCTGCGCTGGATGAGTTACGTGCGACGTGGGCTCTGAACGTCCAGATGCTGTACCAACCTCTTCATAAAATCCGCTTTTACTTCGGAGAGAAGATCGCGCTCTACTTCGCGTGGCTCGAGTTCTACACAAAGATGCTGCTCTTTCCATCCATCGCGGGCATCGTCACGATCATCTACGAAGAAGAGCGAGACGAAGAGGGGAACGACAATAACCGAGGCTACTTCTTGGTCGCCTTCGCTATCTTCGTGGTCATTTGGTCGTCAATGTTCTCCGAGTTCTGGAAGCGGAAGAACGGTCTTCTTGGGTCACTATGGGGATGTCGAGGGTACAGTGAAGCCTTCCACTACCGCCCTCAGTTCCAGGGAATCAAAAGCCACAACCCAGTCACCGATGCGGAGGAACTGACGTACGAGAGCCGAGCAAGGCGACACCGTTGGTTCGTTGTGTCCATCACTGTCGTAGCGTTCATGGTCGGGATTGTCATCGTGGCGCTGGTGGGGCTGTTCGTGTTGAAACACTTCATCAACGACGGCGACAACCTCCGGAACATCGACGTCAAGTTCCGAACTCCACTCACACTGGCTGTGACTGTCGGGAACGCTGTCCAGATCTTGATCCTCAACATGGTCTACAGACTCGTCGCTCGGAAGCTCAACGATCTGGAGAACCACCGCACGGATGCAGAGTACGAAAACTACCTGGCGATCAAGGTGTTCCTCTTCCAGTTTTGCAACTCGTTCGCTTCGTTCTTCTACATCGCGTTCATCAAGCGAGAGGTGGAAGCTTCCTGTCTGTACGGCGATGACTGCATGAAAGAGCTGCGTGATCAGCTGTTGGTTCTGTTCCTGGTTCGCATCGTGGTGGGCAATACAACAGAAGTAGCGATCCCGTACCTCAAGTATCGCTACCAGCTCTATGCTGAAGCCAGGGAGCAAGAAGACGACAAGAAGAAAGCTGGACACAACTTGATCGAAGCTCAAGCGAAGCTCGCGCCGTACGAAAGCAACGAAGCGTTCGAGGACTACAACGAACTGGCCATCCAGTTCGGCTTCCACAACTTGTTTGTCGCGGCCTTCCCACTGACGCCTCTGCTAGCGCTGGTGAATAACATTGTGGAAGTGCATGTGGATGCATCTAAGCTCTGCTTCGGCTGTCGTCGACCGTTTCCGGAGCCTGCCAAGAGCATCGGCGTCTGGTTTTACATCTTCCGGTCCATGACGTACATCACCGTAGGAACGAATGCAGCGCTTATCTTGTGGACGTCAGACTTGTTCGAGAACTACAGCGGATCTGTGAAAGCTTTCAGCTTCGTCGTCGTCTGTCAGGTCGGTTTGGCGATCTCGCTATTCATCGAGCGCACGGTGCCAGATATGCCAAACCACCTCGGTCTGCTGCTGGAACGGTATGATCACATAGTAAACGTCGTGTTCAAGAATCTCTCCGAGGGCGATGTTTCACACCTCAATGAGGTGTCGGAGAAGTTGGATTTGATGATCTACCCCAATGATCAGTGGGAAGACAAGACTGGAGACGTCAACGCCACAGTGCTCGAAATGCGCGAGCAGGAGGACGAAGTGCGCGAGGCTAGATTCCCTCATCATGAACTCGAGACAGTGAATGAATCCACGCGAAACATCGACGACAACGAATCCGCTGTGTAGATTCATACCATGCATAGATATTGCATATTTGATCATCATTTGACTGCTTTCGAGCAATCGTGAGACGATCCCACTCACCACCGACATTCCCTACTTGCATTAGCGTTCGTTGCTTTCAGTATGTAGACCGAGAGCGATAATTCTGAGCGTGTAGTGTTGCCTCAAGACAAAGGTCGGTGATCGAATGCGAGAACGGTGTCTTGCACCAGTTGATCAGTATAAACTCCGAGTCCTCAGCCCTGGGCGTTGAGCTCGAAGCCACGGCCGCCAAAGCTCCGCAAAAAGAACGGAGTGCTCGACAATCCACTCCAGCAACAATTCCCTCTCCCCACCCTTCCGAAAATGAACAGCAATCCGGAAGTCGATTAAGCTCATCACTCACACGTTTGTCCAGCAAATATGCGTTCCGTAAAGTACGATGTTGAGCCTCAATTCTCTCAATTTCTTCGCATGTCAACCGTCTTTCCAGACGCACTCGCTGTAGCTGCATAGCGACAACGAAGTCTTGATGTCTCACTTTGCACAGTTTATTCGGAAGGAAAGCTGGCACTTGGTAGATAGATAAACTGTTACCTTCAGGGATAACACTGTTACTTTCCGAGATGATCTGGCTCACTTTTGACAGCACAGTGAGGACAAACGTGCTCGTGACGTTCACCAAAGCCTGAAAAGTGTCAGGCTGCAGCGAATCCACTGCGTTGCTCGCGAAGTTTCCTTGTGATTTGAGAAATGTAGCCGTCGCCACCGGGTTCAGCAAGAACGAGCCGATCACGATATCCTCGCACGAAATCGATAGGAATTCGGACGAGATGAACGGACCCACCGCCCCAGTCATCATGGAGAGATGATTCATCAGATCGATGACAAGTTGGCGATCATACGTACTGCCTCTCAGTTGTAGCAGGACGCCATTGACCCGATTTGCTACGTTGGTAACCACAAGTGCAATCACCCACCACGCTGGCGGTGGGACGCCGACGTAGTGAAATTCCTGAATAAACTCAAACACCCTGGTCTGATTTGCCACAAGCCACTGCAGAACTTTTACAGCGGATTCCCATGACCCTTCTACCATTTTCGGGCAGTTTAGAGCGTCCAAGTTTCGTTTCTTCACGCTTCGTACACGGCTGACCAGTGCAGTCAACGTATTCGTAAAATCTACTGTGAAAATGATCCTGCAAGCCTCACGTAGCAGTTGATTGAGTTTGTTCGCAAGGCTGTAGTCACCATAGATGGGGAAGTCACACTCTGCAGCCAATTTGTTTAAAACTCCCTGCATACAGCCACGCGCTGTGCTTCCAGTTTCGTTTGACAGGCTGACTCCAATCAGCTTCGTCCTCCAAAGCGGCGCTATGACGTTCAGATATGTCTCTACTAAATCCACGCTCCTGTCTGTCATATCGTCTTCCAGCACTACAATTCCGATTAAATGCACGCTGTGAATCTCCCCATCGTGCTCGAATCGAACGCGTACATCAATAAATGGGGACCCAGCACAATTACAGACTTCCAGCGCCACAGCAAAGGCCCATACCTCTCCACTCTTGAACAGATCCTTCAGTCTCTGTAAATTCACTGCACACATAACTCGACAAAGGTTCATCACTCGTCTCTCCGAGCACTGTCCGTCCTCCATGGCCCAGATATCGTCCATCATTTCTTGATACAATGACGCAGCTTGCTTGAACGACACGCCACTCGCCACAAACTTGACACAAGTGTTCATTTCCAGCTCAGAATCCACCGTGACGGCATATCTCGCCTCGTTCTTGTCCACATTCTCCGCGTCCGTGTCGACATAATCAATCTCAAACGCGTCAAAGCCGTAAAACTCGATGTCAGCGCCCTCCACTCCCCGTAATAAATCATCTACAATGTATTTATCCACCAGGAATGTCCTGGATCGCTTCATCGTCTCCACTGTCGCTGTATTGCGCTCCAACACTTGCTGGTCACTGATCTCCGTTGTCGTCTCCACTGTACCGACTCTTGGCTGTGTATTGATGACGACATCGTCTGGGAAGAAGCGGCGCTTCTCCTCATCGCTCAAGTCTTTGTACTCTCCCCAACGCAGCGCGTGCTGTTGCTCCAGATGCCGCCGCATGTTGTCGGGACGCCAGGGTGGCGAAAAATTATGAACTTTAGTCTTACGCTTCCGGCGCTTGGCGCCCTCCGTCTCGTCGCGCTTAAAGGAGCGGCACATGAGACACACGGCTTTTGTTGGCGCTCCAGTCTCTGGCTCGCACTCGGCTATGGCCACCGCAAACTGGAGCGCCCAACCAGGTCGGAACGTGCGCGACATTTTGCCTTGTAAGATTGGATCGATTGTGTGTAGTTGGTGTGGCTGGTGTGTCGTTTGTGTAACGATGAACGGCAACAACGAAGGGGACGGCGAAGAAGCATAGATCCCCACTGAACATACTTGCATCACGGTTTCTCTAAGTAAAGCAGTTGTATTAGAAACGGATACAAGCACACGAGAAGGAAGAGCGACCTCCTTCTCCTCGTCTCTCCACCACACGGCGCAATCAGGAAGGCAGGAGAACCTATGTCTAAGCTTAACGGGAGTACGTGTTGCCCTGGCCACGCTTGCCCGTGTTCTGCCACTTCGCCAGCTTCGGTACCGATATCCGGTCGGCTTCGCCCGCACGTCCCATCTTGGCGGCCTTGCGCTGCGTGAGCCGAGTCGCGCGCTTGACAGTGGCCATCGCTGCCTCGTCGCCGAAACCAGACTGGTCGCGCGGGGTGACCAGCGATTGTGAGCGGTTCTTCGACTTGGAGCGCAGTGCCGACTTGGCACGAGCACGCACGCGCAAGTCGGAGCTCTCGGTGGCGTCCTCCATGTCCACGTCCATGTCCTCACGTTCGCGCTTGCGGCCACGGCTTTCGTCGCCCGCCTTCCTCTTCGCCACCACGGCCTCCGCGTGCTTCATGTGACTGGTATCCACTCCAAGAGCCTCCAGCTCCTTCTTGGTCTCAGTAAGCGTACGAAGCTTCGCGCGCACCTTACGAGATACCGTGGTGTGGTTCTTGTTCTTGTTCTGACGGTGCTCAGCCACGATAATGGCCTTCTTGTCTCGGATACGAGCCAGCTTGTCCTTCTGTTCGTCGTCCAGATCGCTCATATCCTCGTCCTCGTCCATAGGAACGTTGTTCTCCATAGCTTCGTCCTCCTCCTGTTCCAAAGCCTCCAGACGCTTGAGAATCTCCGGGTCCACGAAGTCGGCAATATTCTTGCCATTCCAGATCTCCGGGATGGCGTCCTGAGTCCAGTCGTCGTTGCGTAGCATACCCGAGTAGTGCTCCTTGAAGTTGTACGAGTAGACACCAGCACCACCGTTGGCGTTCATCTTGTCCTTAAGCAGCACACGCGGCGCCACACTGTTCGGGTTGTCACGAGCAGCAATGACACTGGCCGGAATGGAGAGTTCACGCTTGACGTCATCACGAGCCACAGGCATCGCGACACTAAGACGGTTAAGCACGTCAGCCACCTTATTGCCCTTGACCTTGGAGTTCACACGGTGAGCGAGGAGCTCGTCACAAGCGTAGTTCTTGACTTCCATGACGTTCTCCTCCGAGTGGTTCGACATGGTGAAGAACTTGGCCTTGGTCTCCTCCACAGCTGTGTTGATCATGTTCTGGTGGTGCTCGGATAGAGCCTCGAAGCGCATCTGATCGATCTTGTTGCACACGAGCACCAGAGGCTTGTTGGCGAACAGCGGGCGGATGTTCTCGAACAGACTCAGCTGCTGCTCGATGGTGAAGCCACATTGCTCCGAGATATCCATGAAGAACAGAATGGACGCCTGCAAGTGAGCCAACGCAGTGACAGCCTGCATTTCAATAGTGTTACGGTCCTCAAGCGCGTGGTCAAGGATACCGGGGGTATCAATCACCTGCCAACGCAGATACTTGTAGTCCAAGTGACCCACGTACAGAGCCTTGGTTGTGAAAGCGTAGGGCTGCACGTCCACGTCGGCGCGCGTCACCTTATTCATGAAGCTCGACTTACCCACATTGGGGAAACCTGTGACCAGCAATGTGCGGGTGTTGGGGTCGATCGAGGGAAGACGCGACAAGTGCTTGCGCACCTCCTCCAAGTACTCGAGCGAAGCCTTCTGCTTCTTTAGCAGTGTACACATACGACCAAGAGCGGCACGCTTAAGCTGCTTGCAACGGTACAGCGAATCACCGTACTTAATCATGCGCACATAGTCCTTCGCGATGTTGTCAATGAGTGCACGCGCCGTGTTGACCTGACCGAGCGCGAGTTTGTAGTGATCGCGATCGTACAGGATATTGATGAGGTCGGCGTAGAACGGGTGCAGTTCATCGAGGCGTGGGAAGTCGTCAATGATCTGGCTGAGCTTTTCCTGGCAAGTTTGCTGCGTGAATTTGACCTTGCGCATGTAGAAAGCGCGGATGCGCGAAATGGCGTACGTCGGGTGGATCACCGTCGGCGTCTTGCGCTGCGTACGCGTGAGCACAATGTCGATGAAGTCATTGGCCGTCGGCACCGTCTGGATCTTCTTAAAGTTGTACACCACCATCCTGACGTCCACTAAGCAGCAACAACACACTTCTTCACGAGCTTCGGGTCAATCAACGACTGGCAGCAGCCTTTCACACATCAGCGTTTTTGGTTGGCGCAGGACAGGTGTACCCAGTGTGTGGTACATAAGAAATTTGGTGTTCTTAGACACGATATTTTCGTAATGGCTACATTTACGTGCGCTACACAGCCCCTAAAATCAGCGACACTGAATTCTATTTCGTAGTTTTACAAACCCATACAAACTTTAAGCTAAGCCTCGCCCGCCGTCCGGTCGCAGCACCTCCGCATTACACGCAAGCAGGCCCCGAAGGAAGGAGGTGAGCTGTGATCAGTCCGACAGCAACGCAACGTCTGACCATGTGGACCGTACTCTTCGGCGAAAATGAGGACGATGCGGGCTCCGCGCAGCCCACGCGCGACCCCGTCAAGACGCCCGTATCCCCGCAGCACTCGACGCCACCTGTGACGCCGTCGCCCCTGGAGCCTCTAGCTCCGTCTACGCCGCCGCCACAGCCTCCGCCGCAGTCTCAACCTCAGCCTCAACCCCGACGCGCTAACCCCGTGCCTGAGGGTAAGGGTGGGGAGGGCGATGACACGCCCATGGCCATGTTATTTAAGCGGCTTAATAACCTCATGGTTAAGGTGGGCGAGCACGAGTTCGAGAAGAGGACACTGGTCGATCAGGTACGCAAAATATTAGTCGTGGGATATGTACTAGGCGACGTATTAATCGTGATCTCTGTGCGTAGATGGAGAAGGAGCGGAAGCTACTGACAGCCAAGATCTCGGACCTGGAGAAGCAGATGGAGGACGTCAAGGACCAGAACGTGCAGCTACAATACAAAATCGAGTACAACTCGGAGCCGATGCTCATGGAGCGTGTACAGGACGTCACGGACATGCGGTACGTGCAAGTTAAGAGCGAATTTGAGAGGGTTCCAAGCTTTTTTATTGACTTTTGCTGTGTCTTGGTAGCGATGCGCTGGCTGCTGTGAAGAAGCAGCTAGAAGCGGAACTGCAGGAGAAGGAGACGGAGTTGATGGAGATGAAAAAAGTATTGGCAGCTAAAGACAAGGAGCTGAGCGCTCTCCGCGAGGAGTACGAGAAGCAGATTGAGGACGTGACGGCAGAGCGAGAAGCAGCGAAGCAAGAGGCTGCTGACGCCGTGCGAGTGGCGAGTGAGGCCGCTAGTGAGAAGTATGAAGAGCAGTTGAAGGAGAAGGACGATGCGTTGACGGCGATCCATGAGGAGAAACAGACGCTTGAGACGTCTCTGGTCGAGAAGGAAAAGGCTCTGCTAGAAGCTGAAGCTGCGACTGCTGAGGTGCAGAGAAGTCTGGAGGAAGTGCAGCGTCAAGGGGAGACGGACACGACGGCTGTGGAGCAATTACGCCAGCAGTTGGAGCAGAGCGCTTATGACCACGAACAGAAGCTGCAGCAACTGAAGGATGAAGG
The DNA here is from genome assembly GCA_011320135.1 of Phytophthora betacei. Lineage (NCBI taxonomy): Eukaryota > Oomycota > Peronosporomycetes > Peronosporales > Peronosporaceae > Phytophthora > Phytophthora betacei. The sequence continues at coordinate 815,294 of JAANHX010000116.1, read as the reverse complement.
TCAACAGCAGCTGGAGGCTCTTGAGAAACACGCACAGGAGCAGGAGGACATTGCATCGGAGAAGACACAGGAGTTGGAGGACTACAAGCACGACTGCGTGGAGCTGTGGAAGATTAATGAGGAATTGAAGCAGCAGATCGCACTTACGTCGGCCGAGACGATGATTAAGCACGCAGAACTGCGAGAAAATGCGCTGTCAGGTCAGACAGTGCTCGAGGACAAGGTGGCTGAGTTGGAGAACCAGCTTGAGGAACTGCAGGAGCAGCTGAATCGGAAGAGTCAGGAGGTTGCGGAGCTCGAGGCCGAGGCCGAAAGTCGTACAATGGCGGATGGTGAGGCCTCAGGTGAAGATGACGACAAGTTCGTGGTGGTCGGAGGCGACGGTGGCGCTATCAGTATCCTTACGGAGCAAGTGGCCACTGCGCAACGCGAACTGACCGAGTCAATGGAGCTGAACTTGCACCTGAACAACCGTAACGCTTGGCTGGAGGAACAGTACCAGATGCTGTCCTCTGTGCAGTCTGAAGGGGACGACGAACAGGACGAGACTGGAGTTGCTAAGCCCTCGTCGGAAGAGCGTATTGCCGCGCTGGAACAAGAGCTCCAAGAAGCTACTCGTGCTGCGAACGAGCAGACGGAGCATGTGTCGAATCTGGAGCAGAACTACAGCGCTCTCTCGACTGAGTTCGACCGTCTTCACTCCGCCCACAACGAGTTGATGGACGTGAAGCAGACGGATGATGTCACGCTGAACAGTCTGAGACAAGAGCTCGAGTCGCTTCGTGTTGCTCAGTCGGATGCGTCAGATAAAGACCAAGCGCTGTTTTTCAAGGAGCAGGAGCTGGTGGAGCTGCGCTCGACTAACTCGACGCTGGTTGGCGATGTCGAACGCTTGCGTAGCGTGGAAAGCCAGTTGCAGCAGACGCATGACGCGCTAACTAACGCGCAGAATGACCTTGCTGAAGCTCAAACTGTCAACGCCAACTTGGAACAGGAGCTCAACAAGTTGAGGAATATCTCTGTTGCTGCCTCGAAGAATGATGAACACCTGGCTGCGATTCAGAATGAGCTAAACCAGGTTCGATCGGAAAAGGACGCCATTACGACACAGCTGACCCAGTCGCAGGCTTCTATCCACGATCTTCAGCTGAAGATCCAGGGGCTGGAAGGTATCGTGGACGGCCAGATAAATGACAAGAAGTCGCTGGAGCAGCAGCTTCAGAACCTGCAGGAGATGGCTCAGGAGAACATGGAAGGCTCGTACGAACTCCAAGCCAATCTGGAGTCCACGATGGAGGAGCTCGAGAAGGTCCAAGCCCAGTTGCGTGCTGAACAAGAGAAGTGTGTGGGTCTGCAGCAGTCAGTGGAGGAGGTGAAGCAGTCTTCGATCTCCCGTGAGGAGCTGGAGCGTGCACAGAGTGAAATTGCACGCTTGGAGCAGCAAGTTCGCCACTTCCACGGTCTGGAACAGTCTCTGAACCAGCAGTTGCAGGAGTCGGTGCGCGCTAAGAAGGCGATAGCTGTGGAACTGCAGACTGCTCGCTCCGAGCGCGTCGCAGCGGAGGAAGAACACCAGCGACTCAAGACGTCGTATGAGCAGGCAGCAGCGCAGCTTTCTTCCGCTCAGGCTTCGACGAGCGAGCTGCAACGCTCGAACGATGATCTTTCGCACTCGCTGGAGCAGACTCGTTCGAAGGCGATGCAAGCGGAGCAGCAGATGAACGCGATGCGTGTGGAGCACAGTGAGATGCAGGAACAGGTGGAGACGCTGACAAAGAAGAACCTGTCGCTGGTGTCGGAGGTTCAAGGCATGCGTGATGAAGCCGACAAGCAGCAGCAGATGACTCGTGGTCAGCTCGAGCAGCTCAAGGCTGTGCACGCCGACGTCCAGCGTCAGCTAACAGAAGCCGCTCAGGCTCTCCAGGGTAAGGAAGCCGAGGCTGCTGCGGCAGCACAGCGCAGCCAAGCGAACGTGGCGCAGCTGGAGGATCTTGACAATCGCTACAAGGCAGACAAGCAGTCATCGGACCAGCAGTTAGCACAGCTGAATGCTGAGTGTGAGCGTCTTCGCCAGGTCCAGAACGAAGCCACGACGACGATGGAGCGTTCTCAGCACGAGCTGGAGCAGATCCGTGCACAGCTAAGTGCCACCCAGCAGGAGAAGCATTCGCTCGAAGCCGAGCTTGGTCAGCTGCGTGGCTTAAACGACGAGAAGGCTCAACTTCTTCAAGAAGCGGACGAGCAAAAGCGTGTGAACCAGCGACTGGAGGAAACCAACCGCGAGCTGGAAGGCCTGCTGCAGAAGTCCAAGGCGTATTGCGAGGAGTTGTCGCGTGACAGTGAGGATAAGGTGGGTCGCGTGCAGGAGTTCGCTCGACACGTCGAACAGGAAGCACGCGACGAGATTGACCGCATCGCGCACGAGAACGGTGTCTTGCGGGACGAGCTGGAGCAGCTCGCTCAGGCTCGCTTCGAGGAGACGAGCGCACACGATGAGCTTCGTGTGAAGCTGGCCGAGCTGCAAGCCGAAAACAACGTCTTGTCGGCGCGTGCGCATCGCCTGACGCAGCAGCTGTCGCAGTACACGGAACTCCCGGAAGATGACGAGCTGGCAGCGACAGGGCAGGGCCAGACGCCCGATCTGTGGGAGCTGTTGTCGTCAGGAATGGAGCAGCTCAAGGCTGACTTGGAGCTTGCCAGCAAGTACGCCGCCAGTATTGATGCCAGTAGCGTAGACGGCGGCATTGGAGACGAATCATTCACGGTCGCAAACTAGTGTACACTTGGGAGCTGAGGGAGCCACGTGTGAATGCCATGTTTTTGGTGATAAAGGTGCAGACGTCGGTGGCTAGAACGAGGACTGCGGGTATTCCGTCTGCAAACCTTCAACCGCCGGCGTCTAGTTTACATATAAAATATACTTCCGTGTCCGGTTACTAATCGACTGTGGAGGTGGCGAGTACGTGGATGTCTGGTAGCTGTTGAGGTTCTTATCAGGCCATTTTTACTCGTGAGCTTGGGACCAAAATTATCTCGGTGTCATCTCCAATTCAATCTTCACCAAGCGGCATCAACCCCAGGGCAATATGGCAGACATAGCGATGGAGATCCCGAAAAGCCGACTAATTGAAGCCAAACAGGTGCGCACAATGAGAATTTGCAGGCCGAACAGTGGTTGTTCGCTGATAACTCGTCGTCGTGGTACCTTTAGAGACGACAAGAAGCGTCCAAGGATGCCTTGATGCTCAAGAACCGCATCGCTCTGCTCAAGGCCGAGGAAGAAAAGGCGTGGAAGAAGATCGAGCAGACGCGTCGTCGGGCTGCTGAACTGTTAAAACTCCGCGAAGACAACGGTCGAGAGCATGCCATGCTGAAAGAACTGGCCATGGAGGTGGAGCGTGAGACTCAAGCTTCTATCCAGGCCAAACGTGAGCTTGTGTTAAGTATCGATAGCATCCCCAAGAAGAAGGAGATCAGCATGCAACTTACCGAAGCTAACAGACGAGAAGCTCTTCAGCTCAAAGAAGACAAGCAGCGTTGGAAGGGGATCATGGACCGACAGAAGCGAGACGAAATGATGGACGCTCTCCGTCGCAACGAAGAGGTCGCCAGTCAGAAAGAAGCCCTGCGTGTCAAGAAGATCATGCACAAGCAGGATATCGACAAGCACAATCGCGAACGGACCTTGGAGAAAGTTCGTGCAGAGGAAGAACAAACGCAGCGGCATGAGGCAGAGGTACAGGACATGGAGCGCCAGGAGCTCGAACTCATCCAGCGACTTCGCAACACTCAGCACTTGCAGAAGCAGGCATTCGAAGAGCTGGAAGCTGCCCTCACTGGAGGAAATGTCAAGCATTCTTAGGATTAAAGTCCTTACTGCTTCATATCGTCCTCACTCCATGTAAGACGCGATTGCATGTCGTTCGCGTCAATTAAAAGAGCTTGCTTGCTTGACCGACCTTCTTCAACGCTTGCATTGTCACAGCTTTCTTCTTGAGTAGCAGGTTCCTCGGGTAGGTGATGAATGGCCACCAGTACTTCGTTCATAAGCTCCTCTATCTGCGACTGGTTCCCAGCATCCATCAAGCCTCGGCTCAACTGGAAAGCTGCTTCACCATCAAAGAACTGGAGCGTAAGCAGGTGCAGCAATGATCGGATCATTGATTCGAGGTTCCGCTCGCTGTTAGCCGGACTTCTCTTTGCTACGGATATCGATGCTGCTAAAGCGATTTGACATTGTGATAGCAGCACCGAAGTCCACAGAACCAGTGTATCGAGTTGCTCTTTTGCAAGCTCGCCACACTGTGGCAGCTCATTCGGTGAAGCAAAGCCGCACGGTTGCAGTAGCGTCATCACATTCATTTGTAAATCGCCTACACAGTGTTGGGCTCTTTCCAAAGGTGTGTTCGGTAGGCTGACCTCCTTCGACGTCTCGCCTTTTGTCAGAAGCTGCAAGACCTCCCGCATGTGCTCAAGAGCGCCAATAAAGCTTGTACTCATCACGTCGATCACAAAGCGCAGCATCTTCTGAGCCACTTGCAGTAACGATGGCATTGTGTTACCTGTAGATGCTGCAACAGCCTGTTCGATGTCACTAAAGCAGTTTGCTTCGACCAACAAATCTTGCGCTTCTTGGATACGAACTTCCCCGTCAGTATCGAACCAGTAGCCACATCTCCGACACGTATCCAGTACTTGGAACCAGAATTTGTCGGCACGACTCGCCATCCACCTCTTCCCGTTTCCAGGGGCACTCGCACTGACCACACTGTCGTAAAAGTGAGAAGTATCATCGTCGCCCTCACCCGCTGTGGTCAAGAACTCGAAAAACTCGCGGACGCAGGTCGGCGCGCATGACAGCAGCAGGCTATCGAGTTGGTTATTCTCGACGTCATCCTTGACTTTGTCAAGTTTGGAAAGACTCAACTGGTGCTCATCAATTGCCTTCACAATACTGAGAAGGCACCCCGTCAAGCGATGAGAAGCAGAGCTGGATCCAACCAGTGGAGATTGAAGCAACTGTCCCGCAGTTTCGGCAACATCAAAACGAGATTTCGTGACAGCATTTCCAGCAATTGATAGGAAGAAACTCGCAGGGAAAGCAAGCTCTTCAGTATCGCTCTTGTGATCCTGTTCAGCTGGCTCCGCTGGGCACTGCACAGAGACCACGAGCACGTCCAGTGCAGCTTTTACGCAGTCCATATCAGCTGTGTTCGCAAGCGAATTAACTGCTCGGGCTTTGGCCCTTACTGAACCAATCTGCAGAAGTGCTAGGGCTGCTTCTCCATTGCGACCACGCTTGATGAGGAAGTCATTGTACTTCCACAAAGCGTCGTGGAGTAGTGCGTCATAAGGCCCCAATCGCGATCGAATGAGCGCAAGAGCTTCCCTGAAAGCCTCACCACTCACTAGACAAGCAACAGCAGATCGAACTTTCCCGATACTGAGAAAATGAAGTGCTGCAAAGGTAAGAAAGTGGTAGCATTGGTTAGACATATAATTAGTAGCACCAGTCGTGAGTTAAGATAAACGAACCCGCTTCCTTCTTGTCGCCCTGGACATCGAGCTGGTGCGCGTATAAATTCGTCATCTCTCGCCACACATCCATACCCGCCATTGGAGCGTATGAGAGCCACGTTGGTGTTAATGCTCCTTCCTTTGCAACGACCCGTAGCGCTTCAATGATATTACCTTGTATCAACAGGGTGTTGGCAAGACTTTCCCACTCTCGTTCGTCTTGGAAACGCTTGGATTCGGAAGTGAAGAAATCTCTTAAAGACGTGCGGTCGATATGGGCGAGAAGGCTGTCAACTGGCTTGTTGGCATCCACTGCGTCTGTGTTCTCCACAATAAAATCGTCATGTTTCACTCCAGCAATCTTGCTGCAAGCCGAAGCAACTTCCATGGAGGTCAGTTTCGTCTCGGGATGAAAAATCAGCTTCTTCTTCTTCTGTTTGCTGCTCGTCCCATTGGATTTATCTGTTTGTGAATCCTGTAACATGTCCGTGTTGGCCACTTGTCCGTTTTCGGTCTGACCTGGAGTATAATCTGTAGGTGACAAAGCTGCAATGGGCTCAACTTGCTGGGGCTGCTTCACCTTGCCGTGCTTCTTCAGTTTGGATGCTGCTTCTTTCTTCTGTTCTCTGTAATCCCAGAGACGCAGTGTTTGGTCCTCACCTCCCGTAATGAGTGTGCGATGCGACACCCAGTCAAGAGATAAAACCCTACCAATATGTTGGTTAAAGTGAGCTTCCCTCTGCATAGATGTTGTATTCCAAACCTGGACAATGCCGTCCGCCGAGGCTGAGGCGAGAAGATACTTCTCTATGTCGATACTCCACTTCAAGCATGTGATCTTGTTTGAGTGACCAGCAAAGTTGCCCATGACATGGCTTTGTTGTGTAGCATCAGATGTGCTATGTAAGGCTGATTCCTTTGAGGTTGCTTCCCCCCAGTTGTAAACGAATACTCTCCCGTCTTGGCCGCCAGACGCCAGCAAATTAGCAGGTAAATCATTGCTCCACGCTACGTACGTTACGGACTCCAAGTGTTCGTGGAAACGGCGCACGATTGTGTTGCAATCACCTGTGCTTCCGCATGTTTCCATCAATTCCACGGCACCGTTAGAACGACCGATTGCGACCATCTCACATTGCTCGTCCCACTTAAATGCGACGCAATTGTCGGTAATTTCAAGAGATTTCTGGTCCACTGCATCGGCATCTGATTCAAAGAGATGGCCACTAGCGTCGCAGCTCCACAGCGACACCTGCACATCAGCCCATGCATCCTTCTTACTAGTTTGGTCTTCTTGAGCAATTAGCGCTTCTTCCAGACTCTGGCCACCTGCCTGAGCAGCTTCTAGTTGCTTGATACTCTCGAGAAAGGCGTTATCTCCATCCTCCACGTCACCATTTGACTTCGGCTTTGCGATTACCCACTGTAGTTGCCGGACCTCACTGCTGTGGATTGTACGGAAATGGTTATACTTCTTGCTTTGGATGTCATAAATTCCAATGCGACCGTCTTCCATGCCGTACGCCAATACCGAGTGCTGCAACGGATGCCATCGCACACAGGTGACTTTGCTCTGCAGTCCCTTCCACAGGAGATCACACTGGTAGTCACTTGCCCCAGACTCAACCTCAGTATTTAAATCCCATAGCCGAACTGTCTGATCCCCAACTCCAGCAGCTACCAAACCCGTCGCTGCGTTGTACGAAACACTATAAGCATGGCCACCCAAACCGGTCAGCGTATCAATACACGTTGCAGCTGCCAACTTCTTCGAAGGACCATTCTCCTTCCAAAGCCGCAGTTCTCGGTCCAGAGATACCGTTAACATAGACACGACATCACTCTCGGCCGCACAGGTTGGAGGCACCATTGCAATGGTAAAAATCATGCGACTATGACCGCCTTTAACGACAACAGGCTTGCATGAAGCACGTCGATTCTTTCCATTCTTCTCCAAAGTCTCCGCCTTGACTGCATCCCATTCCCAACGAAACAAACTGCCATCAAACGACCCTGACCAAAGACAGTGCTTTCCGGAGATCGAGTCATCGAGGCTCCATGCCACAGGTAGCCATAGCTGCTTCGTTTGAGTAAATGACATTCCCTGTTTCCCCGTTGGAAGTCGCAGCACCTGCTCCAACCCTGGTTCTTCACCTGATGTAATCTTCCAGACCTTAATCGTTTTATCCCTAGATGAAGAAGCCAGCCACACTCCCCGATCTGACATATCTGATTCGGCACCATCGCAATCGTCCTGATCAACAGTAATAAAGCTGTTCGTTGGCTTCCACGCAACACATTGGACTTCTTGATCATGACCATCAAGGCGGTGGCGTACGGATCCTCGAGCAGCATCCACGAGACACAAGACTCCACTCCTGTATCCTACAGCTACCAGCGCTTTGTCATGCGGCGAAATAGCCATAGAATGGATCCCGTCACCTGAGACTGGCATGAACACAGTCACTTTTCCTCTACAGTCCTCGAGACAAAGCACAATAACGTCAGAGCCAATCAACATACACAAGAACAAACAACCATCACGTACGCGTCACGTTCCCACGCACTGATTCGTCCTTGTCGATCGCCTGCAATGACAAAATTCGCGTCCAGCGTAGCAGACACCGTCACTGCCTTCACCTCCGCCTTATGCTTCTTGTGCTGCTCGATCATCGTCAACGACGCCACATCCCTACAGCACGTACGTCACCACCAATGCTCTCAAGTGTCTTATCACTAGCAGCACCCACCAGATCTGCACGCTGCCTTCCTCTCCGCCGCATACAAGCCGCAGCTCCCCCGTTGTGTCCATCAGAAACTGCACCGCAGTGACACGGCGATCGCGCTTGCCACGCACCAACTGTGCAAAAAACGAGACCTTCACGCCAGCATCCCCACCACTTGTCACCTGCCAGTGACAGCTCTGCTTAGACGGCTCGGCATCACCTCACTACACCACTAAATCCTAGCAAACCTGGTAGATAAACACGCTGTTCTTGGCTCCAAAGGCGAACAGTAGCCCAAATTCGTCGCTTCGTCCCCAGTCGCAGATCTACGAGCAACATAATCTCAGTTCTACACTTGACAAACAAATATAACATTCTTCTAACACCAAAATCTCAGCAACAACACACCTTAGAGCAGTACCAATTGGCTGACGGAGGGAGCAGACGCAGGTGATCCTTCCCATGCATTGAAGTCGTCGATTCGCGCGCTGCAACCCCCGCAACGCCGGCAGCCTCCGCGCGAGCAGCCACGACCATCACTCCCTAATTTGAACTGGCAGCGCGGGTAAATAGCTTTCCCTCATTATCCGCCAATCAACGTCGACGTAGCCAAGTCTTGTAGCTGCTCGCATCATGAGAAACGGCGGTCTCGCTGCTTAACAGTAAGGCCGCCCGCTGCACGATCGGGACACGACGACGCGGGACGCGCCACTCAAGAGAAGGACAGTTAAAGCTGCGCCAGTTGGAGAAACTACGTGGAAAAAAACGTCGCAGTTGAGCAGCTTCAGGTCTCTTCCTGTCCGTCACATTTGGAAGTTTGGCGACCAGCACAAGCGAATCTGATCGTCACGATGAGTCCCGCCATTTGTGCGGCGGGCGGCATGAGCGCAGCTCTAGGCTCTTCGCCTTCTTCAGGATGGAACTTGGGCGTACAGCGTCGAGACCGCAAACTATGGACTGCCACGGCCGAGAGACTGGAGGCCGACGTGGCTGTGCTGCAGCTCACGCTCGTGGAGCTGGATGAGATGCTCAAGCAGCTCATGGGCGTTGCATTGCCCAACCCGCGCATCCGAGGCGATGAGATCGCCGCGCTGATCACGGCGTTGGCTCAGATTCTGCCCTTAAGCTCGGGTCTGCTGTGCTCGGAGTTCACACGTTTCGTGCAGAAGTGCTGCAGCAGGGAGAGAGTGCTGTTCTCCGGCAACCAGCTGCGTGTGGTCATGACATTCTTTCTAAAGTTCATCAAGACGTGTCCGAGCTGGTACACGGCCAACTCGATCCGTGCGCTGGGCCAAGTGCTGCACGATAACGCCGACCGGGCCAGCAACGAGTTCGAGCTGCTGTTTGCGGTATTAATGAAGCACTTGGACCCGTCGGGCGTGGACATTGAAGCGCGCTACGCTGCCACGAGCTGCGTGTCGAACATTTGCACGCAGGCAGGGAAGACACCCGAGGTGTACCACTACTTTTCGTCGTTATTGCGGATGGTGGTGGAGAACTTTCGGCAGCAAGCGCTCAGTCTGACGAAAGGTCAGAAGGACCGCATCCTGGTGAAAGCCTGTACTTCCAGCATGAAGTGTATCTTCACTATAATCAACTCGAACTTCGATCGCCTCCATGATCGCATCGCCGCGACGCTGCCCAGTCTGCTCAGTTCCATGCGCCAAGTTGTGGGCTATGGACTGGTACTCAAGTGCGACCAGAATGACGTCGTGTTCTCGTTTCAAGAAGAGTTGCACCCTACCGACAGCGATACGTCAGTCTGCGGCTCGGATAGTAGCACTGGAGGACGTCAAGTCGGAGAGTGAGTGGTGTGATTTGGTGCTGTGGAGGTATATTTCCATCCCTAATGCTGTTTTTGTGCTTTGTCTGCAGCGGTTTACTGGCACGTTTGCGTATTACTGTGCTGTATACGTTGGAAGCAATTGCTCAGCACTTTCCGAAAGCCATTACGTCTTCGATGGGGCTATATCTGCCAGAGCAGACTACGCCTTACATGACCCTGTTCAACAATACCCCATCAGTACTTACGCTGCTCATCGCAGACCCAAGTGAGAAGGCTCGGATGACCGCTGCAAAGTTCCTGGACGCGTTCTGGGAGAAGATCCCTTTGAAAATGTACTTCCGACGCCCATCCAATGCTGGTGCGACGGCCGCGGTGTCCACGTCGGCGATATCGTTTGCGTCGATGCCGAAACGCATCTCTTTGATGCTGTACCAGATGCACGTCACCCTGGTGTACTGTATCCAGCATGAAAAAGAGTCGTCACCACTGGCACAGATCCTGAAGGTGAGCGAACAGATCAACTGCGTCGTGTGCGTGAGGTTGATGCTAATGACGGATTGTCCAATGCGTTGTAGAGTACGGCGTCAGTGATCCAGCACTTCCCGTATGGAAATGTGGCTGCAGTCCTTGAACAGATGGAGCTTAAGCCAAGCCTGGGGGATGTCTTGAAGGCTCTTGCGTCAAGTTTGTACATCGCTGCAGCGTCAACAGGTACGGATCGGTTTCTAAACAACAAATGGCTGCCTTGGTCTAACTTAATTGCTGATGTTGCAGACCACGGTGTGCGGATGGCCAGTTTGTCGTGTATGTCAGCGCTACTCAGTGTCCAGGAGACGCTTCCTTCCATTCTGGACTGGATAATTCACACCAGTGACACTGATGAAGTGATTCGGGTGGCACATGTGTCTATTGCATGTGGTACATGGCTCCTGCGCCGTCGGTCGTTCGTGGAGGAGCTCTTGCTGATGGCGTCTCGACCCGACGATTCTTCACGCACATTGCTGCGCTTGGAGGCGATGTCACTGTTGTCCAAGGTTGCCAAGAACTACTCGCCAGCATTAAGTGCGAACTGGCAAAGGCTTGCGGACTTTATGTTGGCAGCTTTCCAAGATATGGACCCAAACGTTCGCCTTCAAGCAGTGAAGATATTGGAAAACTACATCAAAGGAGAGAATGGAAGTTCCGAGGGTGTAGTGCCGGGTAGTCCAACCGCTCAACAACCGTGTCGCGTGGACTGCTTGGAGTTTATGGCGACTCATTTAGTGCGAGCGTTCTACGACACGTCGCACCATGTCCGTGCCAGTGTCTGTGCCTGTTTCACACTTTTATCTGCTCAAGATTGGGCCTGGCTAGGTGAAAAGAAGCCGTCTCGACGCCTTCCAGTGCTGGCAGCTAAGAGTGGTGGCTACAATGGGAGCGGTCCGAACGCGTCGTGTCTGGACTCGTACACTCGCATCTTCCTACAGACCCCGAAAGACAGTTCCCCGGTCGTTCGCGCTGCTGGTTTCCGGTTGTTGGGGTCGCTGTGTCTTGCGCCAACGTTCAAGACTCGTGCGTTTGCGAGTAGTGTGGTAACTCTGGCGTTGGATGCTCTGGGAGATTCTACCTTGAACGTGCGTGTCCGAGCTGCCTGGGCGTTAGGCAACGTCTGCACTACACCTGGTCCCGAGTCGATTGGTGAGACTGATGCTCCCCCACTACCGCCGCCAGCACCGCCGTCCTCGTTCGTTGCTAAGAAAGAAACGGCAATGTCGTATCCGCCGCTACCTCCACAAGTTCTGTATGAACTACTGCCAGCTTATCAGTTACGATTGGTGATCGAGAAGATGCTGGTGTACATTAACGACAATGACAAGGTGGCATCCAGCGTTGCGCGGACGTTGGGACTTGTGTGTCGTTGGATTAGCTTTCCGCCATCCTGGCGCTCTCTAAGCACACCAAAGGACCGAGCATGGCTGGATGATCTTCTGGGGCAAGCGATGGTTGTGCTTGCTGGAAAGATCAATGCCGGTTCGCCTAAGGTCCGATGGAATGCCTGCCACGCCATTGCCAAAGTGTTGCTGTGCCCCAATCTGCCACTTGCGTCGGTGACGTGGGCGCCGTCTGTCTTCCAGGCATTGCTGACTGCAGTCGCGCAACAGGAGAACTTCAAGGTGCGCATCAGTGCTGCCACGGCGCTGCGAGTATCGCAAACGCGTAGTGCTTTTGGCTCTTTCTTTCAGTCGGCGCTTCGAGCCACAGTGGATGCGTTGGAGACGGCGTCGGATCTGAAGGACGTGACCGAGTTTCGCTACAAGGAGCAGCTGGAGACACAGTTGTCCTTCACGTTGGTGCATCTCATCCATGTTGCTACCGAGGAAGACGACACGATGATATTGGAGGCGTTGAAGGCCAAGCCTCGTGGATTCCTGTACGACTGGCTGCTGCATAACCTCCATCGCATGGTCGCGGCGATCGAGCGAGAGAGCGAATGTGTCGCTGGTTCCAGTACGGTCGGTGATGCTACGGAGGACAGCCGTGCAGGAGGAACTGGCGACGCGCACGACGTGAATCCCATTAAGAAAGAGGAACTGCTATCGGCCGTGCGCTCGTTGCTGCGCATTTTGGAGCGCCTTAACACGGACAAGGCGTACGCGACCAGCTGCGTTTCGCTCCTGTACGACACGAAGATCGGACTGGAGCACGATGTACTATATTCCAACGAGGATATCCCTTTTGAGCTTTGAAAGGACTACGCAGACATCGTCATCAGTAGCAGTAAGTACCACACATAGCGGACGAGAAGGGCGTGCAGCCCTGCGAACGGATTACCTCATCCAACTCACCAAACTTTGAATGGCAAGCAAGTTATTATTCGGTCAACTGATTGTGCCGTCGTGTACCTTGCTTGTCGTCGATGAAGTAAGCTTTGTAACTAGCGCCGAAAACGAGCACGTCTGTTCCTCTTACGACCGCCACGATGACGGCGTTTACGCGGTTGGCCTTCTGGTTGCTGGCTTTGGCGCTGCTTCCTTTCCTTTACTTCCTCATCTGTGAGCGGCAAGTAGTACAGCACTGGTTTGGTTTCGGTCTTCTGGAAGAACTCGTCGATCGTCACCTCTTCCGTACAGCAAAAACGAGTTAGCTATTGTACATGCCCTACAGGTTATAAAGTCGAGTCCTTACTTTGGCGTTGAGTAGCGTGAGTGTCATTGCTTTCCTTAGTCTTTGGTCGGTTGGGCACGTTCTCCTCGCCATGTTGTGAAACCTTAAGCCACCGAAACTTAACGTTAAGCAGAAATTTTGCTAAAAATCACCAGTGCTCCTACCTCCATAGCCGAATGATCTGCAAACTTGACACGGAGCGAACGTCCATTCTCTGGAGGCCATACCTTGCCGTTGAGAGCCGCACTTGTTTTCTTGGCCTGAGCACAACCGGAAGCCTTCAGAAATACTGTAAGAAGTAGCTAAAGAAAAGAAACAACGCACGATCTCAGACGTGGGGTAAGTCACGAAGCAATGTGTCTTGATCGCATCCATCCAGAATCCATCCTCTACATAATTGCCGAGCTCTTGCACAAGTGCCTGCCAAGTAAAAAAAAATTATCACTCAGCCTATCCACAACATTCAGTTTTTTATCCGATACGACAAACCTTGACAGCATTTAACGTAAACGGCCGGATAAAGTTATCGATACGAAGCGTAGTCCTGTGTTCCTCTTCCCTGTTATCCATGGACGCTAGGTTAGCATATTAACAAATCATCGACAAGACACCGTTCCCCGTACGTTGCTTCGGCATCTTCACCCAAAGCCTTCTCAGCATCAACAACCGACGCCGATTTATCGCCATCTTCATCTTCAGGCTGTAGGCTGCCGGTGTCCGCTTCTTCACTCAACTTGGCCTTCTTAACGTCTGGCGAGTCCTTATTATCGTCTTTGTCGACTGCATCCGCGCGTCTTTTCAGCGTTTCTGGCTTGTCCCCGCCATTATCCCCAGCATTTTGTTTCGGAGCTGGCTCGTCCTTTTTGTCCGATTTCTCCTCTTTGTCTTCGTCGATAGGATCCTTCTTGTTGCTAGACTCCTCCTTGCCACTTAGCTCTGGGGTTTTGTCTTTCTGCTCCGTCTCGTCGTTTTCCTCCTGTGCACAACAAACAGCACCATGAGATACCAGCAACGGGCTACGAGGATCAAATGCGCCAAGCAGCTGTCAAATACCTGCTGCAGATGCTCCTTCAGACGCTGGAGCAGCACTGCCTTGAGTCCGCCGGTATCCAGGCCACGCTTCCTTAGCTCTCGCTGTAAATCCTTCACCTGTAAGAGATTGCGATTGAGATAGCAATACAATAAAAGCGGCGATGCAGACGTAGAGCCAACCTTCAGGCGAGACAGCGCGTCGGCGTCCAGTGTCATCCTGCGATCTAGAGAGCTTTGCTGGCACTATGTCAAAAATGTGAATTTAGGGTGAAGGACACAATGAGGTGGACCACAGTGATCAGTGGAATTTAAGCAAGAAGATATTTTTCTTTCGACGAATGGGCATCATCCAATCAATTGACCATCCCAATTTAATATTGCAGCAAGTTGCTTTGCGGGTGTCCGCAACACTGCTGCTGTGGTGTAGTAGAACACACAAATATCGTCAGATGTGGATTCCTTACACAAACCACAACGAATCGCCGAGTTAGGTCGGCGGTTTGTATGGCCTGCGCAGAGGGTGGCCCCCTCGCGGTCCGGCCCTTCCGGGACAAACGAGTGGCTCGCTTCCACCCGGTTCCGACTAACCAAGTCAGATCACTTCCGAGGCTCCGCCGAGTTTGGTTCGGCTGAGCTCGTTCACAACCCTGTGCCCTCCACCAAAGGATGGACGACGGCGCGCGAGCGCTTTTACAGGTCACCGAGCGCAGAGGCAGCTCAGCTAGAAGTGTTACGGCACCCGGGCTATCCGACGTACCGGCCCGCTGAGTATGCGGGACTTTCTTTCGCGCGTAGCGAGACTTTGTCCTACCCGGACCGACCTAATCTCTTGGCGCTATCAGTCAATACCCTACAAGCTATGCCTCTCGAGTATTGACGGCAGGCATAATCCAGCCCTATGCAGGGACTTACCGGAAAAGTGTACACGTGTCTTGGACTAGGAAAATTCTGCTCTGTTATCTTCTGGGAGCCTTTTCGGCTTCCCCTATTTAATCCTTTGCTTCCTATACAAATATCTAGTGAAATGTAGTCGTTTCGGATCTCTACCGACCCTTCAGCTGAGTTCCGGCGACCGTTGAGCTCAGCGGCTATCCGGATAGCATATCCGGACAGATCGCCGAGTATTTACCGTGATCCTTTGCTCTTAGCTCTGGGTTATCAGACCGAGCCGATTCTTGACCTAAAGTAGGTCGGCGTATGGTCGAATCTGGAAATCCCTACACCACAACTGCCCCGGTTATGATACGAGCCGAGCTGGTGAGTGTCTTAATCCTTCATTTTGTTCTGCCATCGTTGGTCCGTACTCGGCTGATGACGTCTCGCGGCTCTCCACCACCTTCTTCGGTACGTTCGTTGCTTCCGCTGTCACTCACTTGGCAGCTCCTTACTCTTCGCATGTTATTCCAGCACAACTCGCGGCGCCATCCTTCTTCTTCAACTCCTCGTCGAGGTGAAGGCGTGCCAGCTGAGTCGATTCCTCGACCCGTCGGTACTCGTGGGTCAGCGACCGGCATGAAGCTGGGTTGGTCGACCTGACAACTTCCCATGAGTCTGACGCGGAGTCGGCGGGGTCTTCTCGCGTGCGCCTTCCTGGTCCACCGAGCTTGCCGGGCGACACCACTTCGGGCGCCACCAATCAGCCAAGCTCGGCTGCTCCAGTGAGTCTTGACTCCCTCATGGCCAGAGTTAACGAGCAAGGGCATGATCGCCGAGAAGAATTGACCTTCTTGGCGAGGCTCATGGCCTACGGATTTACTCGTTCCGTGGAGCCCTCCGATCCCGTGCAGCGGCGAGCGATTTTGCATGCTGCTTCCGCGGGGGGGGGGGGGGGGGGGGGCTGTTGGACATCTTGAAAGGCAACTACGCCGCTCTTGATTATCCAAAGATCATCGGCGATCTCCGAGCTGACAATCAAGCTGTTCAGGAGGAGAACCGCGCTCTGACTCGGCGACTGGACTCGCTTGCTCTCAGCAACGTCGACTTGTCAACTCAGCTCTCGTCGGCTCAACAGCAAGTGTCTCGATTGGAGGCTGCTGCCACGCAGTCGGCTAACCTCCTCGCGTCACTGCGAAAGGCTGTAGCTCTGAGTGAGGCAAAACTTGCTCGGGCCATCGCGGCTGAGCAGAGCAAGGTTGATGCTGCGTTGGGTCAGGCCCAGCTCCATCATCAGCAAGTCTTGGATCGAGACGCCTAGATCGACGTCCTTCTCCGATCCATCTCTGAGAGGGATGCGGCGTTCGTCACCCTTCAGGGCATTGCTTCCAAGCACTTCGAACAGCTGCAGGAGTCGGTGCGGTTGTACAGCTCCACTGGCACGCAACCTTTGCGGCACGCTCAGTCGGTGATCGCTGAGCAGCGGGCGGTGATCTTGCGACAGAAGCGGCTCATCCGTCGGAATGGCATTATTCCGATGCACGACCCTCACATGGCTGCTGCTGCTGGCGGTGGATTGCAGGTTCCTGGACTTGATCCGTCCGACCTTCTCCTTAACGCTCGGCTGTGTCGTGTCTTGGAGTCTCGCTTCCCTGAGGTTCTCAACATCCCAGCTGGTGAAACTCGGCGGTTGGAGTTGATTGTCCATCCTCGCCGAGACGCTCCAGTAGCGAGTTCCGTTATCGGTCCTAGTGTGGCTCCCTCAGCTAGTCAAGCATCTTCGGTGACTTCATTGGCCGACTCGGCGGAGGCTCCAGTCAGCTCAGCGGCGGCTACGAGTCAGGCTGAGCCGACTCTTGCCCAGCTTCACCGTACTCCTTTAGCGAACTTGACTTCGACTCAGCGGCTTCGGCGTTATGCCAACCCCAAGTCTCCCACTGCTGCAGGTCCTCGTCATCGTGCACCGGCGCCGCATCCGCCTCAACCGTACGCTTGTCCACTTCCCGGGGAGGACGGATACGAGGCTATCAGTGCCCTTTTGCACTCAAGTTCACCTCAAGCTACTGTATCCGATGGAGGAAGGCCTCGCTCTGGAAAGTCCCGTCGTCGGACTCGGCGGAAGAAGGTTCGTCACCTTCAGCTGAGTTCTGCTACTCAGCCCGCTGTCTCTGGTCGCTCTGAAGACGACGATGACGCTTCGAGCGAAGCTGAATTCGAGTTTGAGTTGCCTGAGCCGCCCGCCGACACCGTTCCTGCTGTTGCTTCGACGACTTCGGCGGGTTCTTCGTCTTCAGGTCTTCCGGTGACTTCGTCAGTTGCGGCTACTCGCCCACAGCCGATATCTTCATCCGATGTCGTGGCTTCGCTGCCTGTCCCGGCTACGAGCGTTTGTGCCCCAGGCTCGACTTCGCCCATCTCCGCTGGGTTGCCCCAGTCGAGTGCACCACTCAGCGTCATGCTAACGGTGGTTGGGCGCTCCCAGTCGTCTTCTCGGGGTCTGAGCGTATCCACCACGCCGACTGACCTAGTGACTCCGGCCGTGAGTGTCCTCAGACCATCTCTCCCTGTGACAACGGCCGTGTTGACGTCCCCATCTGGGCGCCCTATCCGGAGATCTGCTGCGACCGCCCGCACTGTGACTGCTCAGCTGCTTGAGGACCTCGACGCATCTGACGACGAGGTGTTAGGACCTGGTGATGGTTCCGTACCGTCCACCAGCTCGACGAATCCTGCCGCTGGGTCGCTCTTGGATCCCATTTCCTTATCAGAGAACTCGGCTGGCAGTCCTTCAGGTTCCGACTCAGCGACCGCAGATGCTCGTCGTTCTGCCCAAGCGAGAAGCCTTCATGCGGCAATCTTCGGCTCCGACGACGAGATGAGTGATGAGTCCTTGCCGCCGAGTGATCGCCACTCCTCGCGGCCTTCATCGAAGGATTCTGGTGACGGGACGAGTTCTGCCTCTGCGCCGGCTTCGGGGAAGCAGCAGCATCGCAAACGTCGTGCCTCGTCGAGTCCTACCGGTCATCGGTCGAAGCGGTCCAAGAAGCACAAGAAGCATCACAAGACGCACCGACACCACAAGCATCGGCAGCTTCCGTCGACTCCTGATCCAGCTCCGGCTCAGTCCATTCCGGCTGCTCTTTCGCCGAGTAGGCTCCCGGTTATGTCGATTCTCTCTCAGCCGAGTTCAACTGCCTCACGTCCGGCTGTGGTCGCACTTTCCAGCGCTCTTACACTCCCGCTGGCGACGTTACGGACTCGAGCCTCGCAAGCGGTGTCCAAGGATTGTCGCTTGACTCTCCACATGGCTCAACTCCGCGAGGTACCATTCATGCATTTCGGCTCAGCTCGTTGTTGGAATGCATTATTGGATACACTGAGCGGAGGGGTGCAGATGGAGCTCGTAGGGGGCAAGAGTCGTGTGCCACCTACGCCGTGTTCTCTTGACGGCATTCGAGCTTTCATGGCCGTTTTCGACCCGAGCCATCCTTGTCAGCGTCTTCGGCGGATGCTCCCTGAGCTTCCTTTCTTCTTTTCTCCGTCGATACTGGAGGAAGCTCGGCGGTGTTTGGCTTCTCAGACCCGGCCTCGAACTTTGATGCAAGTTCTTGGAGATATGTGGGTGAAGCTTCGTGGTGACAGTCCCTTGGACTCGGCGGGGAGGCCCATTCAGACAGATGGCCAAATCACTCGTTACTTCGTGGCTCTCTACGAGCGCCGTCATTGGATCGTCGAGTCGAGTGTGTTGATGGGTCTCCATCCTGACGTCAACCCGGCTGCCACGCCCGCTCAGCTTGCTGAGGTGTATGAGCTGTGGCTGGTGTACAAGCGCGAGCGCAAGCGTCGTAGTGACACTCTGCGATCTTTGGTTGTCGCTGTCTACGATCAGCTTTACTCGGCAGTCACTCAGAAACTCGGCGATGAACCTGCTCCTCTGGTGGACGCAGAGGTTTATTTTGACCCGTCCGTCCCCCATTATTCTCCCGTTAACCTTTCGTGGGTTCCCTCCGGGTGAGACTGGATCCAGTGTGCTCATGATGTGGATCTAGCCGAGCCCTGGCGAGCTTGGTGGCTAATTGACCCGGTGGTCCACCCGTATAACACCTGCTTCCGCGCTCGGAACGTGGACTTCTTGGTTTTCGCTCCGCGCGGTATGGATCCTCAGGTTGTTGACGACGCGGTTGAGGAAGACTTTGATCTTGCCGAACAAGCGCCTCCTGCCTATGCCCCGGGTGCTCCAACTCGGCTGAATCGTCAAGGCATCCACATCTTCACTGGGTCGTCAATCGGTGAGCTCGGCTCAGATGACGAGAGTGCGTCTGGTGACGACTCGGCGGACGATGGGTTGGGTTCTCCCAATCTCCGAGGCGCGTCTCCGAGTATGTCTCTGTTCGGCACCCCACTCCCCAGTGGGACGGATCCGCCTCAACCCACTTCAGCCGCGTCGGGTCCTGAGGCACCTGGTTCGGCGTCAGCTTCGTTGGCTAGCTCGGCGATGATACTTCTTGCCACGGCTGCGAATGTTGCATCTCCTTCCGCAAGTTCCCAAGGGATGACGTCTGCTACGACGCCACGCCCCCAATCGTCGAGTCCGTGAGCTCTTCCCATTTGTCTCCGTCGGGTTCAACTCACTTGGAGTCCGGATCGCCGACTTTTTAGTTTTCTTCCTTTGACTGGGCGTCCCGTAGGTATCGTTCAGGACTTCATTTCGTAATTATTCAGTATATGTAGTTTCGACACAGTAGCATTCCATCTCAACTCGGCCTGTGTCGTCCGCTGAGTTGGTGTAACTTTTGGTGCAATAGCTGTTAATCCTCATCTGCAACTTGCACCATTTGCAGACGGTTTTCGCGCTTCTTCTGTCGTAGATAGTCAAACAGGAGACCCCCACATGACAAATTCGACAGTGGTTCCCAAGTAGGCTCATCGTAGCCGACCCACTTAACTTTAAACTTCCGTTGTGATCGTGACGTACTTGTGGATAACGGTAGCTCATCGTCGAGAATTGCTTCGACTTCATACTGGTTTGTACTTGTGTCTGGTTCCCAGCTGTCTTCAGGCAGTAATTCTTCGTCAAAGTCAAATCGCTGAGTCTCTTCGAGGTCGGCGATTAGCCTCGTCTTTGGTCTTCCGCCGAGTTCGGTGACTGCCTTCAGACGTGATACATGGACCACTGGGTAAAACCTATATCCACTCTTGTCGGGTAACTCCAATTCATAGGCGAATTCTTCCACCTTCTTCTTCACCCTGAATGGTCCATGCCATCGGTGGGCTAGCTTCTTGGTCAGGCCCGACCTGACTCGCTCCATAAACAACCAGACTTGATCTCCTTCTTTGAACAAGGATTTGGTGGATTCATCGCCTGGTTCTGCAACTTCATCTTCGTCATCTGCTGTGTTGTGAATGGATCTTCTCTCCTTCTTGCTCAACGCTTCGTTGTGCTCTCGAGCTCGTCGTACTTTCTCTCGCACTTGGAACTCAGCTGCTAATCGAAGTGCCACTTCTCGTTGTCTGTTCGCTTCTCGGCGCCACTCGACTGCGTCCGCCGAGTTGACTGGGCGTCCCTGTCCACGTCGTATTGAACTCATCATAGCCTTGAGTGTAGACTTGGCGTCCCAACCATGCACCAGATAGAAAGGGGTTTCTCGCCGAGTCGAATCTCTTGAGTTGTTGATAGCGTGTACCATCTTCTCGGCGATGTCATCCCAGTCGGCTTGAAGTGGGTCTTCCACGTAGACCCGTATAGTCTGAACCATTGTCTTGACTGACCTCTCTTGTTGACCGTTGGCTTGTGGTCGGTAACTCAGCGTAGCTCTTGATCTCGACTGCATCATCTCGGAGAACTTTTGGAATACTTCACTCATAAACCTTGGATCTCGGTCGTGCCGTATCAGAGACGGAGCCCCGAACTGCCTGAAGACGCATTCCTCAAATACCTTGGCCACTTCGAGTGCCCCGGTGTCATTCATAGCCTTAGCGATAACGAATCCCGTGAAGTGGTCCTGGAACAACAGCAGTGCAGTATTACCCCGCTGAGTTCGAGGAAGGGGAATCACGAAATCCATTGACACGACTTGGAATGGATGGTCTGACACCACATTTCCCGGCGAGTAACCTCTCAACTGTGGCTTGCTCTTACTGGTATTGCAGTCCTCGCAGGCCCTAACATGTTTCACCACGTCGGCGTAAAAACCAATCCAGTAGTAGTCGGCCTTGACTCGGTGATAAGTTCTGACGATGCCTTGATGCCCTCCTTCGATCGAGTTGTGACAGTTGTGAAGTATTTCGTCGACCATGGTTGACGGAATCACCAATCTCAATGAGAGGTTCGGTTCGCCGAGTTCGCCCAGTCGGCGGGCTTCATCTCGGCGGTATAACAGGCCGTCTTCGCTGAGTACAAAGCCTTCTGCGACTTTGCCGGCATTCTGAGCTCGACGGTGTGTAAGGCCCTCAAATTCACCTCTTAGGTACGCCTTCAGATCGGCCCACCTGAGTTCTTCATCTTGTGCCTTCGCGATTCGTCGTCTGCGCTCAGTCTGTACCGTCACTGGATCAATGTCGTTGGCATTCTGAGCTGTCTGGGCTGACTCCATCTGCGACCCTGTTTCGACATTTGGGGTCGTGTGGTTAATCCGCCGGGTCGATGCCCTGCTGACTTGTTCGAATTCATCTCCACTGCTTTCAAACGCAGATCCTCTTGAATTTATTGACACGGCTTCGTGATCCTGACTTCCTCCTCTTGCTCTAGCCGAGTCTTCATCCAGCTCGTCCTCAAAGTGAACTCGGCGTACTCGGCTACGAGTGACTGCCGTGACAATCGGTGTTTCCGCTGGGTTGTCTGTGGCATACAGTTCTTCGGCTACTCGGTTAATCATTCTCAGCTCTGTTTTCCTATCCGTCCCGAGAATTACTCGTCCAGCTTTAGTCTCCAGTGCTTCTGTAGCGAGAGAATCAGCCGCTGCGTTATAGTGTCGCGCTATGTGTCGATACCGGACCGAGTTGAGTTGCTTCGTGAGATCCTTGTGTCGAGCTAGCTCCACTTGCAACGTTTCCTTCTTGCATGCTATCACCCCCATGGATTGCTGGATTGCAAGCCGGGAGTCACCCACGATAATCAGATTGGTTATCCCTCGGTCAATCGCCGCCAAGACTCCATTGTTCATGCCGGTGTACTCGGCGATGTTGACTGTGGTGGACGACAGGTACGCACTCGCAGCAATCTCAATGTCCCAATTCGGAAGGCGCCACAGTATCCACGAACAACTGCCATACCCGCCGTATTTAGCCGTCTTCGCTGAGCCATCAAATGACAGCACGCATCCTGCAAAGTCAGCTGGTATTCGGGCATATAGCAGCGCTAGGTCCATTCGAACTGTCGCCGAGTTCTTGGAGGGAGGCGCCAGGTGCTTCAAGGAATCGTCGAGTCCGATGAACGGGGTTATCGACGCCTGGAGCAACTGGGCGAAGTCTACATCTCGCTCACGTACCCGCTTCACCTTCAAATCGTAGGGCGACAACATAACTGCGAAACTGACTGCGCGGCCGTACAGCGACTTAGACTTAAACACCCACTCCAGCGTGGAGAAACGGGTGTAGACGTGAAGCGTCTTTCCCACCAAGAGAGTGTAGCACACTTTCAGCAATTGCAACAGCGCGACTACTTCTTTCTCAGCGGGATGATAGCCGAGTTCGTTCTCCTTTAGTACGCGTCCGCAGAAGCGAACTGGGTGCAGCTTGTCGTCGTGTGGTTGCATCAACGTACTGCTCAGCGCCCACTCATTGGCGTACAACATTATATGGACTTCTTTCGCCGAGTCGAAATGACGCAGAATTGGAGCTTCTGCTACCCGTCTTTTGAGCTCGGCGAATGATGCTTTTGCTGACGCCAGGTCACCCCCCGGGCCAAAGTCCGTATCCTTTAGCTGATAGAGTACTGCTCCGTAAAAAGCCAGGTTCTGGATGAATCGGCCGTAATAGTTGAGGGCACCGAGGAAAGCTTGCATCCCTTTCTTTGATTTCGGGAAGGCGAGCTCGGCGATCGCGGCTATCTTCTTCGCATCAGCGCGTATGCCACTCGGCGTAATCTCGTGCGACAGGAAATCAACCTTGGGTTGGACAAAGATGCACTTGGTAACGCTGATGCTAATTCGACATTCTGTGAACCGGGCAAGTAGTCGGTCGAGTGTCTCCAAGCAGGCGTCGAACGTCTCC
Source organism: Phytophthora betacei (assembly GCA_011320135.1). NCBI lineage: Eukaryota > Oomycota > Peronosporomycetes > Peronosporales > Peronosporaceae > Phytophthora > Phytophthora betacei. The sequence goes on along the minus strand of JAANHX010000116.1, from coordinate 792,005 downwards.
CCTCCAAAACAGATATCATCGACAAACGACCTCCGCTTGAACACCGGAATCAAGGAAGACTGGTCTGGTTCTCCATTAGCAAACATGTCGCCGTCCGGTCCGTTGACCAGGTCTTGGACCGGATCGCAGTCAGCTTGTGATTGGTGGTCAGCTTCAAATTTCGTCAGCTGACTCTTCGTTGAATCACTGACTCCGCCGAGCTCGATTCGCCGAGTTCCCGACTCGGCTTCAGCAATAGTCATCCGTTCGGCAAACAACTGCCATCCTCCCTTTGGTTGAACATATCCCCATAGAGCGTTGTCGATCAGTCGCTGGTAAATCATAGGCGCATTCTTCAATCCAAACGGCATTCGTAACCATTCAAAGTGTCCAAGTGCACAGACGAACGCTGAGATCTGCCAAGCTCGGCGTGTCATCAAGACTGCCCAGAATCCACTCGCAGCATCGAGCGAGCAAAACCACAAGTAACTCTTCAATTCGGTAAGCAGGTCGTCGACTAGTGGCATAGCGTATTCCATCGGCGTCGTAATCGCATTAACTAGTTTATAGTCAATGCATAGCCGAATATCCACACCATCTTTCTTGAGCACTATCACCACTGGCGAGGCCCAAGGGCTGCCCGAGAATGATATCAACCCAGCTCGAAGCAGCCCCTTCAACAACTCGTACAGTTTGCTCGAGTGGCGGAGAGGTATCCGCCGAGCTCTCTGCTTAATAGGTGCGTGTCCTTGAATGTCGATGTCGCACAATGCTCCGTACGCTGGAGGCGGCAGGGCATTACCACTTATTCCTTCGTGCTTTTGCTGCTCTGCCACCAACCTAGCCGACTGTGCTGGCGTATGACTACTCGACTTGACGTTTGGAGCGCCATAGTCGAGTTCTGTAGGCTCAACTTCAGTGAGGTCGGGAAGGAACGCCAGCTCGTGAGCGTAGTCCGTCAACTCCAGATCTGTCCCACTCCGCTCAAAGATATCGGTCTTACCGTCGTCAACATCATCCTCTTGCTCGTCTTCGGGGGCTGCGATAGCCAAGTAGTGTTGTCTTAGGGTGTCCGTTGGGTCTCTCGTCGAGTTGCATTCATCATCTTCAGCTTGTCCTAAAGCGTAGTCAATTCCACCAGGGTCGAACACCGTCGCCGCTGAGTTCGTTACTCCGACCTCAGTTACAGTACCTCCCAACAGAGATACCTCTGGTAAATCATAGTTGTCGTCCACGTCAGGGCCCGTATTCGCTGAGTTCACTACGATGGCCGATCTGACTCCTGCGGGTTCAAACTTGTCTCCGAGGTAGATGGTATCATCGTCATGTCGTCTAACCACATCCGAACCGGTTTCAGCCTCCATAGTCTCCAACGCTGAGTCCGCCGTAGCTGGGTCGTCGTTGGGCTTTATTCTTTCATGTTGTAATACCGCCCGACTATCATAGTCCTATGTTGCGTCGGAGTGCTGATCCGCTGAGTTGGCTGTGACGGCAGAACTAACTTCCGTGCGTGCAAACGCGTCTCCGGGGTAGCTGACATCCTGACGACATGCTGTGGCCACGTCCGAATCACTCTCAGTGTTTAGATCAGCTGACGCCGAGTCCACCGATGTCGACTGGATAATGCAGGCTTTTGGCGTACCCATCGCTGAGTTTACCACGGCTGCAGAACTTAACCCATCGACTCCATACTCGGCTCGTGCCTCACCTACATCACTGTGGTCACTTGTATTCACCGTCCAGCTCGTTAGCCTCAACATCTCTTGAAAGTAATACCTCCAGCTTGGAATTTGCAGTCGTCACGCTAGGGCGCTGTACCGCTGAGTCTGCTGCGACAGCAGGGCAGACATCCACGCGTCCACACTCGTCCTTCGCATAGTCGGCCGTCCTATGGCACGCCGGAACAGCTCCCAAGTCAATTCTTGCGGCTGGATCTTCGAGCGCCGCGTTCGCCGTCACCACATGGTTAATCCCAGCACTTATAGTGGTCAGGGTGCTCACAGCTGAGTTCACCTCGCCCACAATACTTGGTCTAATGACTCCAAACTTGGCTCGGTTGTCAATAACGGGTTGAGCGTCACGTAGGGCGTGTTCCGAGCGTTCTTCAGGGTCTCCTTCCGTTATAGCTGAGTCCTCAGTCGCCGACACGTCTTCCTTGGCCCTTACTGCACTTGTTCCTCCAACCGCTGAGTTCGTGCTGACGTCAGAAATGGCGCCATCGTCTTCAAACTTGAACAGATTATAGGAGACATCTTGGCCATCGTGTAGCACCGGCGTACGATCCGCTCGGACGTCTTCCAGCTTGAACGCTGAGTTTATAGCCGGGTCACCCCTTGTCACCCCTGAAGTCGATATGACGTCTGCGTTACCGCGACGCCTCTCGTAGTCGCCGGCTTCAGTGTCAGCTTCGATCCTACTCCAGCGTTCGGCGCATGTTAATTCTGGTCCACTTTCCACTGGAGGAGGTCGTCTTTCCACCGCCGTCGGAGTTGGGTATTTTCGTCTTTCCACAGCTGGCGGCTGGTGTGACAACCAGTCGTCGTACAGTCGTTGTTCTTTCTGCAGCAAATCTTTATCCATCGCCGACTCAAAGGCCAATATCTGCCAGTCACGGTACTTCGCCGAGTTCATGCGGACATATCCCTCATTGGCCAGTACTCCGTGTGGTTGCCATTTTATCACATAAAAGTGAGGTGGGCACCAGACCGACGTCTGTCGTACGTTCGTAATCAGGACATGGGTTGGTCTTCCTCGGCGATTAAAAACAACCGTTGGAATCCAACCCTTCGTCCGTCGCACCCACAAGTCATGCGTCGACTCACTGGGTTGTCGCCTGGGCAATTTGAACTCAGCGGTCATTCGACTTTCGATCGTTAACCCGTCTGGTGGTCCGCATGGGACATTTGGTCCGAACTCGGTCTTGGTCGGCGCATTACTTGATCGGATGAGTGGGATCACCATCTCATCGGGTAGCTTGACCGCCGAGTTGTACAGATCCAGACGGATCCCAGCTGGGATCATGAAGTCGGTGCCGAGAATCAAATCGACTCCGGCATGATGAGGCATTATCCATACTTCGAACTCGTATGCCACTTCCCAGCCGAGTGTCACCTTCACAACTGCTCTTGACGTTGTCACCATCCTGTCTTTACTTATTCCTTGTGTGTCAATTCTCTTATCTCGGCTGGCCACTCTCTTGAGCCGCAGTTTCCTCGCGAAGTACTCACTGATCGCCGAGACATTTGCTCCGGTATCCAATAATATCTTGGTCCTTCGGTCGTTCACTGCACCCAATACGAGGGCTCTCATTCTAACTCGGCGATCAAACGTCTGTGCTGACCACCATCCCAGCCGTTCTCCCGGAAGCAGCTTCATGATTCTGGTACGATGCACAGCCTGGTCTGACTGCCGAGTTACACTTGCAATCGCTCGGTTGTTATCATCTAACTCACCGAGCTCACGCTCAATTCCGTCGATTTCACACATCCAATTGCCATCCCCGCTTCTTCCCTCGGGCCGTCCTGCTTCGCCTACGAAGGCAAACAAGAAGTTCGCCTCAACTGCAGGTTCAGCTGACTGTGGCAGCCCGGCATATTCCAACCCAGTCAGTGTTGGCGGGCCGCCGAGTTTAAATCACTCGGCGCGTAAAGGTTTTGCAGGTCTTCTGGCACTTGCGACTTGTCGACAGAGTTTTTTTACGAACGCAGCCAGCTTCTCATATTGACGAAACAGCTCGCACTGGCCGCCTTCATGGACTTGTCTGCAGAATTTGCAGCGTCGTCGACAGTAGTGAGCCGAGTGCCCCATTCTTCCACAAGCTGCACAAGGTCCACGTTGGGTGTTATCGCGTGATCCATCTCCACGGTTCGACTGTTCTCGTTGGTTGTACGGTCGCGGAGGTCGGTTCGCTGAGTTTCCCCAACTTCGATTTGAGCCATTCTGGTCTCCCGCCGAGTTCTCTCGGCGGTCCGGTGTATTTGCTTTATCATTGGAAACGCCGGCGTCTATGTAGTCGTCGTCTTCCGCTGAGTCGTGTCCTCCGGACTGGTCCTCATGATCCCATTCGTTTTCGGAGTTGTACGGACTCGGCGGGTTCTGATCGATGAGTTCCTCCCCGTCGGAGTCAGCGTCAACGACAGTGACTCGGCGGTCGCGGTTTTCTTCCTTGCGACTGCGCTTCTCATCTCGACGTCCATCTCGGCGTTCATCTCGGCGGCTCTGATCCTTCCGCTTGTCATCTCGGCCTCGTGCGATCACGAGTCGTTCGCGTTGCTTCTTGCGCTTCTCGCCGAGGATCCGACGATTGATTATCTGTTCCACCTTACTGATGTCTTCCAACTGCAAGGGGTACATCAAATCCATCACATCGTCATCACCACAATGCAGCAAGAAGTGTTCGGCATGGTTAGCCGCGTCGGCGCCACCCTTCTCGTACTGGATCTTGGCTGTCCGAGCATACCCGTTGAGTCGGATCAGGAAATCGCAGATCGGTTCGTTGACTTTACGTCTCGCCGAGTAGTAACGAGTGCGGGCGGATTGGTCGAACTGTGAGCAATAATAATCCAGGAACGCCTCGCTGAGTAGTTTCCAACGTCGCTGAGTCTTCTTCGGCAGCTGCCTGTACCAACCTTTCGCCGCGCGTCCCAAGCATAGCGAGAAAGGTTCGCACCAGGCACTTTGGGGCATCCTGGTGCTCTTCATCTCGTAGATGAAACGCTTGAGCCACTGGAGCGACGCGTCAGAGCGGTAGCGCTTTCCTTCGAACTCGGCGATTTTGTCTAGCGAGGCGTGGGTTCGGACTTCTAGGTACTGCGTCGAGTCCTCCTCAGCCGCGTCAAAGCTCAAGTTTCGGATGTAGTCCTTCACGGTTTCTTCACGGTTACCTCTCACGTCGAAGCTGTCGTCGTCTTCTTCTTCCTCCTCGTAAGCCTCAGCCTCATCTGCAGCGTCATACAATTCACGGTAACGACCAACATTCCGCTGCCCACGACTCGGCGCTCGCTGAGTCGGGTTTAGCTTCATTGGAGTCAGCATGTGGGAGTCTTCGAAGTACGGAGTCCCTTGCGTAGCGCGGAACACTTCACGTCTCTTCGTCTCCGGGGTCTTCGGCAAAGGAATCTTGCTCGGGTCCTCGCCGAGTGGTTTGAACTCGGCTACTCGGCTGTACACCTTCTTCGTTCCACCAGGGGCCTTCTCCAATCCAAACGCCACTCTCAGCTTCTTCTTCCATTGCCAGAGCTCGGCTCCGCCACGGGTCAGACTCCAGTCGGACAGGATGAGGCTGTTTGGTCGGCTGTTGCACCGATAGCCCATCGCCTTCAACAGCAACACAGTTTCTTCCACCAACTGATTGATGTTGGCTGCACGCACCGGCTGAGTTAACTCGGGACCCAACATCGGCCACTTCGCCTGCGCCATTGCCACAGGCGCGAACATCATCATCCATTCCGATCTCGTCCTCATCTCTTCGCCGAGTCGAGCCAACACTTTATTGGCGCTCGGCGTATCGGCGTTCCTCGTCGCTTTCGGAATAAGGGGCGGACGGTCCCCTTGAGCAACGCCATGTTCTTCTTCATCTTCTTCATCGTCCGCACCTTCGTCGAGCTCGGCGGATAAGTTGCGCTCGACAGGACGTGGGGCTCCCATGCGTCTCACCTGCAGCGTCAACTCTTCCACCTCGCCAAGTAGCTCGGCGGTAGTCTTCGTTTCTCCGAGCTCAGCGGTCTCGGCCTTCTCTTCATACTCTCCTTCACTTGCATCTCCGTTCTCGCTCTCCTGGTCTTGGCCATCCTCGTCGAACTGGACGGTTCGTCCCACCTCCATCGTCATGGCGATGAGTCGTTGATCCGCCGGGTCCGACCCCGCGAGAGGCGATCCTCCAGCCGTCGCTGGGCTTCCGTCGCTCGGAGTTGCTGATCCCTTGACCATCTTCACTCTTCTCTTTCGCTTCTCTTCCTCTTAACTTGGTTAGCTGGCACCTATAAAAACAAGCACACACTCCTGTTCCCGGGTTGCGGCACCAGTTGTGGTGTAGTAGAACACACAAATATCGTCAGATGTGGATTCCTTACACAAACCACAACGAATCGCCGAGTTAGGTCGGCGGTTTGTATGGCCTGCGCAGAGGGTGGTCCCCTCGCGGTCCGGCCCTTCCGGGACAGACGAGTGGCTTGCTTCCACCCGGTTCCGACTAACCAAGTCAGATCACTTCCGAGGCTCCGCCGAGTTTGGTTCGGCTGAGCTCGTTCACAACCCTGTGCCCTCCACCAAAGGATGGACGACGGCGCGCGAGCGCTTTTACAGGTCACCGAGCGCAGAGGCAGCTCAGCTAGAAGTGTTACGGCACCCGGGCTATCCGACGTACCGGCCCGCTGAGTATGCGGGACTTTCTTTCGCGCGTAGCGAGACTTTGTCCTACCCGGACCGACCTAATCTCTTGGCGCTACCAGTCAATACCCTACAAGCTATGCCTCTCGAGTATTGACGGCAGGCATAATCCAGCCCTATGCAGGGACTTACCGGAAAAGTGTACACGTGTCTTGGACTAGGAAAATTCTGCTCTGTTATCTTCTGGGAGCCTTTTCGGCTTCCCCTATTTAATCCTTTGCTTCCTATACAAATATCTAGTGAAATGTAGTCGTTTCGGATCTCTACCGACCCTTCAGCTGAGTTCCGGCGACCGTTGAGCTCAGCGGCTATCCGGATAGCATATCCGGACAGATCGCCGAGTATTTACCGTGATCCTTTGCTCTTAAGCTCTGGGTTATCAGACCGAGCCGATTCTTGACCTAAAGTAGGTCGGCGTATGGTCGAATCTGGAAATCCCTACACCACACTGCTCTGAAGATGTCCCGCTTGTCAGCACGAGAGAAAGTGGCGCTTGATGTACGTCGAATTATCGAAAGACGAGAAATTGCACCATATAATCGAGAGTTGCCGAGTGATGCGGTAATGAACTTGACAAATATTGTCAGCAGAACTATGAGCGCGTGCAGTCTTCTCGCTACGTCGATAGACCTAAGACTTGCCGTCGGCGCCGTGCTCGCTGGCGAAAGCTACTCAATAATCACGAACATCTAAATGCAAAAGAATATCACGATCACTTTCGCTTTGATCAAGGCGTATTCTTTTGACTAGTGAAGTGTCGCCGCAATGACAGCCCGTCGTCAAGCTTTATTCTTCGCAGTGCCAGTCTGCGGCAGCACACGCGCCTAGACCTATCAGCGATAAGGGAGCTGCAGTGCACTGTTGGATTGGGCTTGGTGCACGCGGCATAAGCCTCTAGTGTACGCTGGCAAGCGTCCACAACTGCATGTCAAGGAGAGGTCTAGGGAGTGAAGTCGTTAATAAAAAAATCTTTAAGAAACCTCAATTTCTACTTGCTAGACTTTTTCATTAATCAACGTTCCTCTTCGGCCCCGTGTTCCCCAACAAAGCTAGCTTTGTGCACTTCGGAGCTCAAGTTCTTGATCACATATCCCAGACACCGCCATCTGGTACCCTTTCTCTCTTCGGTGCGTGTGCCGACTGAAGAAGAGCCTGTCGTCCTATCGCTCCAAGGTCGTACCGGACTACGTCAACTAAGCTCTTAAGCTCGGATTCTTAAGTTGCCCTAATAAGCTCGGCTGAAGTGCTTAAGCTCTAGATTTCAACTTTGTCAAGAACACGATACACGGCTGACTCAGATGGAGACGTGGAGATACCAGACTCTCAGTCTATATTCGAAGGTTTGCATCCACCAAAACTGACTAGCTGGGGGCACGCCGCTCTGGTTGAACGGCATCGTGAGTGGCTTATTGTCGAAGTGCGAGCTACATAAAGCTCATGGTATCGCTGCTTAAGCATTCACATAGCCAAAATGTCCATAGGTTGCACATCGCCCGTTATCCAAGGCGGGATGAACTCGGCCTCAGTACTGCAATCTTCTCCCCGCTTCTCTCGTACGAAGTCTATCTTGTGCGTTTTCAGGCTGTCTAAAAGAAAATCGAGTACCAGATATGCTGGGCTCCTAGACCTAGAAAAAATAACAATAAGTATTAGGACCTAAGAAGCAAAAAAACTGAAGCCCACCTCACCAATTCAATAGAACGACGCAATAAGATTTTTTTCCCTTAACGGTCAGAATAGCATGGTGGCGATGCAACAGATTTTGTTGCACTTCCTCCTCAACAGTAGGAAGCATACCGGTACTATATTGCGTCATTTCGCATTTGCAATGTATGAGAAACGATTCCATCAAAGATTCTTTTAATAATAATACATTATCCATAAAGGCCTTTTGGAATTTCCCATAGCTGGTGATAAACCTTCAGATTTTGATCTATTTTAGTCGCGTGACTATTCAAAATCCACCAGTTTTTAGCTATGTCCTTTGGGTTGACAGTGATCTATAAAAATGACTTTTCCTACTAGTCACATGGCTCTTCCCATTAGTTAGCAGTTTCAGATACGCCTCTTCACATAACTCTTCTTGAAAACGATCTTTTGAGATATCACCGGTGTTTCAAGCACTTCTTGCTAGCATTTCGTTTTGTACTCTACAGTTTGGTTCGACTCAGAGCCTTTGGCTTCTTTCAAACTCTCGGTGGCTAGCGCGGACACAGCAACAACTACGCCTGCAATAGGCCCATCAAGAGGAAAGTGTGAGGCGGCCGAGCACATATATCTTAAAACATTATTGGGGCTTACCCCCCCCGCCCCCCCCCCCCCCCTTATCGCTGCGGTCAACGGGTCCTCTTTGCTGTGTTTATTGAGCTATCTCGTGCCGTGCTAGTCTAGTCCTTAGCCGCCGCTGTCATGCAACGAATGTCGTAATGGTCAGATTGTCCAGAGGAAGCCAAATGTTCACATCACTAGTCGTTGCTCCAGTCTCATCCTGAACTGTACTTGAGACCACATACGAAGTCTAATGAGGGCTACACGCACGTGCTTCCACCTCAGTGATATCCCCACTGCCCCACAACACACTGTACGAATGCTGACACCCTTTGCTGTAAACGCTTTTGACTGCTCCTAGCTTTTTCTCCAGTTTCTTTGCTATGCTTTTTACCCGATCGCCAACCCGCAACACGGTCATGGCCGGCTTCGGGAAGAAGCAAAAGTGTGAGTGGAGCTATCGGTGGTTCTTTCTCTACCTTGTATAATAGCCAATGGGATAACTTTTTCGTAAAACTAACTTAGAAGGGCTCAAAGAGCATACTTCCCAAAATACAGATGGGTGGAAAAGGTTAAGTGCCATATATTTGGCAAAGCAAGGGTTATCGCACATGCAGTCGAGAACACGTGAATTCTTGTACTTTAGCTGACATTAATTTGATCTTCGCAGCGGAGGTCTACGTTTTGTACAGTACTAGACTCACGCGAAGAGAAAAGCCGCGGCCAGGAAAGGCTACTAGAATAATGACACCTGCGTCTACGGCATATTCGAAAAGAGCGCCTTGTAAAGCTCATTGCAAGTAGAGCATTGAGAAATGTATCGTATGTACCTTTCAAAGACCTGCAGAATGCATCCCTTGTTCTATCGAGCATGTGTTGTGGCTAATTCAAATAGGATGTCTTATAAGGCTATGGTGGGGTCTCACCCAACCGAACCAATGAATGCTCTTTTTTTAAATATAATGGAAAAAATGCATGTGGAGTGTATGGAAGCACGGGATACGGGTATACCCTGGCTACTGTGGATGACATATTATGAATGATCGTTGTACTTAAATATGTAAAAGAAGTGACAGGTGAAATAAATACTTTAATGACACAGCTAGAGGAACAACGCCCATATAAGGTCAAATGAATTCGAGCTGATGGACGCATCGAGCTCCTCAAAGCAGCGGTATCTACCTACTGTGACTTCCAACAGCACGATTAGGACAATAAGCCCTCATGGGAAAAACCCAGCGGGTAACCACTCCACGTATGGGGGGTCTACCATGCCCATATTCCCCTTCAAAAAAAAACTGATCAGAAATTGGGTATCCAGTCACTAGAGTGCAAACCCCTTTGACTAGTTGATGATTACAAAGGCAATAGGCTTTTCAATATCAATATAAAAGATAGGGAAGTGAAATTTGGTATTTCAACAACCTCTTAACTTAATAGTAAGTCCTTTTCAACTGACATAGTCTCTCTAACAGGGTCTGATATTGGCGGAATTGTAACGCTGGGAAATTGTAAAGAGGTTGGCGGAAGTGACGAAAAAACGGGATTTATAACGGATGTCCGTTACAGAACTGGGAGGTATCTAAACACACATGAAAAACACCTTAAAAAAAAAGGAATCGAGTACCCAAATAGTGGGAGATGAAGAGAACGAAATGTTTGTGCCAACCCCAACGCGAAAAAGGAAGCCTGATATGCAGCTTAGAGACAAGGTTCATCGGATGGCAAGAAAAACAGAGCTCTCATTTAAAAGTTGCTAAAGGCAGCACTATCAGGTCCATTTGTTAAGCAGTGGGAGGATGCACTCCGAATTAAGTACAATGCCCTCCTTGAAAATTGGACGTAAGAATGTTGTGATTGCCTCAGGGTAGGCGTGCTTTTAGGGTGTCATTGGCTAAATGATGTTAAGCGCAAGCGCAATGCTGATAACACCTTTGAGAGATTTAAGGTTTTCCTTGTAGTGCAAGGCAATACTAGAAAGTATGGGATTGATTACGAGAAAACATTCTCTCCAGTTGCCCGAAACAAATCATTGCGACTGTTACTTGAAATCGCCATAATTAAGGGCTACCATCTTCACTAAATCGATGTTCGACGGCATTTTTAACGGAGCGTTTTTTGCGGAAGTTTAGATGCACCAGCCATTAGGATTTAGGAAAGTCACGCCAAAAGAGTGTAGGTTTACAGAGCGTATGTATGGATTAGCACAGACCCCGACTATGGTATCGTGTTCTGCATGCGTTTCTAGAATCGGTAGAATTTTCATGATCCAAAAGGAATCTGTTTCTTTTGAGAAACGTGGGCGTTAGCGGAGTTTCACAAACTGTAATAATTGATGTGTATGTGAATGACCTTACCCTGTCAGGATCACATATGCCATCTCTTAATGAAACGAAAGGTAAATGACCAGCCCACTTTCGAAATAAAGGATTCGAGTGATCTTCACTACGTTCTAAAAATAGAGCTCAATAGAGACCATGAGCACAAGCAATTCGAAAAAGAAATACATTGGCGATCTGCTAACCCAGTTTGGCAAGATGGATTCTTGAGCGGATCAAACACCACATAGCACTAAAAATCTTGAAAGGAACATCGAATTACGGCTTTGTGTATGACGGTAACTGCGATGAAGTCATTTACGAGCTGTATACAGATGCGAGCTTCGTGAACGCTAATGGAGATAGGAAACCTGTAGCCGGATATGTTACAGAACTTGCTGATGCATGTGCTACTCGGAAGAGCTCACAGCAAGATACCGTAAGATTGCACACGCTGAGTTCATTGCTTGCAATGAAGGCGTAAAGAAGTGAATGGTTAAAGTTCTTGCTAAAATAAGAAGGCTTTTAACAGGAAAGGCTAATATTGTGCTGGCGCGATAACCAAGCGGCAGTAAGTACTACAAGAGATCCCGCTAACCATTCCTCAACAAAGCAATTGAAGCTAGGAGTCTCTTTTCAAGAAATACTGCAGCGCGAAATATATGGTAGCTGATGCTTTGACCAAATCACCTCCACAATTACAGCTCGAAAAGCTACATGAACTACTGGGAGTGAAAAATCTTGGATTCAATAAATAATTTAAGCAAAAACTTTAAGTTTCCAATAATAATAGGTTCGCCGTAATTTATGTGCTCGCTATTTTGAAAAATAATATGGTTCGTTGAATTTAGTGATTGCCAATCGTTCGGATAAATCGTCAGTGCTAGGAGCATTACGGTATACTATAAGTAATCAGAATGAAATGATTCTTGGCCGTCTCAGGGGCAAAAGCAAATTTTGAAGTTTAAGTGCCAAGACAAAATTTGAAGTGCCCAATATGAAATTACAGGCTGATGTGCCCAAAAGAGTATTTGAAATTGAAGTACATATGGAAATTAGCTAGACTAGAGGTTAAAGACATGGGAGCACACAGACTTAGCATTATCAGATTGGGGATCGAATACGAGTCGTGCGAGTCTTCTGACTCTGGAGATGATGGAGAAGATAGTTTGCAGGCGTTGTTGGGGTTGGAGACGCCTCCAGAGTAAAATGTGCCCATCTCAAGTAATAGAAGACTTTGGCAGGAAAAGTGAAGGTGTGGCCGTTGATTCTTCGCGCCGTTCCCGACCAAATAAACCGCGTATTTACTGCCAGAAGCTCTAAGCTTGGGTACACGGACAAATGGGAAGTACTTCTACCTAAGCTTCCCAATGGAGCTTATTTCTACAATTTTGGAGAGCACTAATAGGGTTTTAGATGAGCGTCGACGACGTCAGCTTACACAAACAGAATTCTTTCGTTGGATAGGCATCCGCTTAGCCATGGCGCTTGACACCTGTCGAGGTGCACTAAATATATACGGGCCAACAGCAGTGGAAGAGGGAAACGTGGATACTCCACATAATTTCGGAGCCCACTTTAATACGGGAAGTCCGGTCAAAACAATCAGTGGAGTGCATAGATTGTGTGGCGGTACGATTGACACTTGTGATCCGTGGGTTTTAGCGAGGGGTTTTGTAAATGGATTTAATGCTCGTAGCAATGGTTGAGCTTTTCTACTCCAGTTTTAGTGCTGTCGACGTACACAACGACTATAGACTGGGCTCACTACGATTAAAGTCAAGTTGACATAGCAAGACATGGTGCATCGCTTCCTTGCATCACTTCTGGATACGTACCTGGTCTATCATTTTTACGAGCAGAATTAAAGCCTTACTGGTGCGATTGACGACTTCAGGTCGTTTTCTTCAAAGCTGTTATATCAGCTAATATTTACGGCTTCTTCGACAACGAGAAAGGTCGTCGTTACGACAATCACAACGAGAATGATAGTGAAAACGAAGCAAGCCCTGTTCGTCACCTTCGTGCTCTCCAACTATGTCCGCAATACCAGGCAAGAGGTGCTACGAGAGTTCAGCGACGTCGCAAAATCTGTCACCAGCGCTCTGCATACTATTGTGTTTCCTGCTCTAAGCCAGAAGTTGATGTGTTTGTAGTATTGTGTACATTCGACACAAAGAGGAGCTGCTCTTCTGAGTACCTTCAAACTCAAAAGGCCCAATAAAGCCGAACCTGCCACCGATTTTCTGCCTTTTACTAATAACTTCAGGTGTACTTCCAGAAGTACAGTAGGGGTGGGTGAAAACGATTAAGAAGTTACTGTCATATTGTGTACATCACTTAACGTGGGTGAAAACGATTAAGAAGTTACTGTCATATTGTGTACATCACTTAACGTAGCCGTACGTTTGGCTGTAAAGCATTAAGCTGTATTTTCCCTGCTAAAACACTTTTCGATGCTTACCATTCCCGTATATGTATATATGAATGCACAGTGAATTAACCTCGATCAGGGGTTAAACCGTGACCAGCTCCTGCATTCACAGTCCATGTATTGTTGGCTACGTCAACCCGTTTCAGCTACTATAAATAGGAGCTGCGTTTTTGTCTTACCTTATCCTTAACATTCATCACGTACTTCGTGCGTGGGATTCTCGTTCTTCATTGACGTCGTCAAAGTAATGAATCTTGTTAGCATCGTGCTCCGTCTCAATGCTATGCTTAAGCGACTACGAGAAGAACTTTGCGCTGTTGGAGAAATTTCCGTGCGCCCGGCAACGTGTCATTATGGAAATAATTCTGCAAATTATTGGGACGAAATCAAGGACATGTGGACTCATTATAGACGACAAGCTCTTCCCCACTTCCGGAACAACACGAGTAATCGCATAGAGTCGAATTTTGGCAAAATCAAACTCGATTTAGACTCTAGTTGTACTATGAGAGAGTATTTGAAGTCACTCATGAGTCAACGTCGGATGGAAAACGGGAGTTTGGCCCGTGTTTTTTTTGAATCCTCTGATGCAGCATCCACCAAATTCGCAAAGAGATGACCCATCGATTCGTACTCGCTTGGCGAATAGCGACCAAATCGCGCCTACCGAACCACTCCGCGTAAAAAAATGAGCACGTGAAAATGACATAAAAGAACAGTCGCGCCTCGCAAATGACAGAAATCTCCGTCATGTCCATATCAACCATCACGACGCGGAGAGCTTCCCAGCCGACACTGGCAGTCTTGAAATGCGCGATAACCTTCTGCATGTGCCAATCTGAATTGGTTTCTACCAGAGAATGATGCACAAGCTACCCGTGGTCGAAGGCGTCCATAACCATCAAACTGCAAAGCTGATATTCGTACTTGGATCGCACACAAGAAACAAAACTCAGTTAAACTAAAAAAACTGGTAATAAACCTAGTTTAAACCCGTTTCATGACCGGTAAGAAAACCTGGTAATTCACATTACTGAATCCTGGTATCTAGCGTATTGGAACCCTGGGTTTAAACCTGGTCAATAATTTGAACCCGACCCACTTGTTTGGCTTATGCGTACAATCTATATGCAGTAGTTCGGCAAACATATCGAAAACAGATCGCATGTGTGCGATAGACAAGAAAATAGCGCCCGTTTCCTCAGAAGAGGTATCGTCAACGCTAATTTCATTGTACTTGTCCTGCTCGCCGAACTCCAAGAAGAACTCCGCAACAGCTAGATCATCGTCAGCCTCACCGCGTAGTTCATTCCGAATCTTGACCAGTAGATTTGTTACGTCTCGCTGCGTCACCTTGTAGTTAGAATGGTCACGAATGTACTCGTAAATTCGTTAACTCTTGCCACCGGCGCGTACCATCAGCCGTAAATCCTCCACCAAAGGTTCGCAAAGTGGCACCTGCCGTATGCGTAGCTTTTGTAGACCTCCTCAGTAAGCTCGTGATTGTGCGTGTAGATTGGATTCTTCACCTCCACAACCCATTTTCCTTTGTAGTATACGCTTTCCACCGTGAATTGAAAGGGACATCCAGTACCGCGAAGCTTGCACTAGTTTCTTTTCCCCGCGCCACGCCGTCGGGCCCTGGAACCGTCTGTGCAAATGTATCGACGTCGCCAGCGGGGAAGGGCTTCTGGTATATAGTGGACACTCCTGCCATTTTTGGCACACTTGGACTCGCACAGCAGTTTGTTTCTTTTGGAGGCACTATTCGCCTCCTGAACAACGAGATGTGCGCTTTCATCGTTGCAGTACTCAGCGTGGTAAGTCTCCCATGCATACCAGTTCGCGTGGAGCCGTCGCAGCCTTTTCCCTTCAAACGAACCCTGGGGCGCTGACAGGTTGTCCAAAGAAGCGACACGTTCTTCCCTAGCTAACTGCGTGCGCTCCTCTTCCTGCTCCTCTTTAACAGAACTCGCCTCCCCACTTTCGAGCGCTGACACCACTTCGCCCGCACCGTCGGAGTCACCATCGTACTTGCCGCGAGATTTACGCTTCATGTTTCTAAGCCAGCGAAAATCAGGTCGAAAGGACTTTGTTACCGGTTTCAAGTTGTCGCACGATCAGAAAATATTAAATCTTGATATGGTTAGGGTAAGGGAAATTTCTGGTTATCTTCCTAATTTACCTTTTTGTTTACAACCTGGTTAATTACCTATTGTTCTTTTGGTCTTTAACCTGGTCATTAGTCGCACGGCTATGCAAAAAAACCTGGGCAGTTTTTATTGAAAACAATCCACTTCTTTTTAAATCTTTATGGAAAAAAGGTGATGTTAAAAAAGTGCTTTTTAATTTGTGAATTTTGTTTTTAAAAAGAAAGTGCCTATATCCACCAACTACTTTTGTAGAAAAAGTACAATCCAAAATACCGACTTTAACCTAACCACAAACTAGATTTTTCGGATTTTTGAAGTTTTGACATTTCAAACCGTTCCTGCCCGCTCATTTATGATCCCCCGTTCGCTGAAATGGAGGACGTAAAGAAGGCCAAGCGCGCACAGACGGCAGGAGGCGAGCGCAGCAACGAGGGAGACACCGTGCATAACGAGACGCTTGCTGAGGGAAGTGACGAGAAGACACCGGGGGGCAGCGGCGTGGAGTCACCAGGGGTCAGCACGCATCGACCAGCCAAAAAGACGAAGAGGAGCGTCGCCGACGCTGATGTCATACCGCCAGTTAACGGAAACTTCCGCGATCCAGACGACACTGATCCAGCCGAGGTTCGTGTGATGTGTGAGCCCTTCGCTGGGGTATTCGACTCGTGGGATGATATGGAGGCGGCATTCAGCGGGTATGTACAATGATTTGCAATTAATTTGTTTGTTTATTTTGTTTTAATTGGTCGATTCTATTTTGTTCCTAGCTACCAACGTGATACATTCCAAGTCTGCAAACTGCGAACGAGCAACTCAATTAGAGATCGCAATCGAGCTCGTGTTCGGCAAGCGGAGGCTCGTGGAACGCAGCCAAAGTTATGAGAAGAATCACTGCGGTACTACACGAAGGGCTGGACATGCACTCACGGAGGTCAAATCAAGCCTAAAGAGCAGGGGAAGCGTACGAATCACACAACACGTCGAATTTAGTGTCCTGCGAAGCGTTGTTCGTCGACGAGGATGGTTTTTTTCGCGTGCGCGTGAAGCTGCACGATTCCACGCACAACCACGCCATCGGCGAGAGCGTTTTAACACATACGCAGAGACGCGGAAGATCACGTCACCTGCTACTCGAAGCGTCGTTCGGACAATGTGGCAAGGTACGCCGCAAGCAATTATGTATCACTAAGATTGCTTTTTTAAAGGTGGAGCCAAGAAAAAATAATCCTCCGATACCTGAAAGATGTATCTGGAAAGCCGATTCAAACGCAAGATGTAAACAACATGATCGCGGAGATGAGACGTGAGTCCTACACGTCGCCTGACGACAACATTCGCGTTACGGAGCTACTACAGGACTTCAGCGAGGGCCCGGTAACGTGGTGAGGGTCTACTGAGACACTGACCTTCAGTTAACGAGCTGTATTGCCTTCCAGACGAGTCATATGAGACGCATGGCGCGTCTGTTCCCTGAGGTGGTCTGCATTGATGCGACCCATGGCACGAACATCAACAGGTGAGCTGTATGATGTAATAGATTTGTTTGGTGACGCTGTTGCTATAGTTGGTATAATGGGTAACAGCTCGATACCCAATTGCGTTACCAATTACTATACCAATTACTATACCAATTACTTACCAATTATGCTCAACTTATATTATCATATCTTTCTAACCACTCTCAACTAATCTTTTCTAGGTATCGGCTATTTAGCTTCATGGTGACGGACAAGTTCGGATGTGGAGCGTTTGCGCAGCATTCACTGATTGATGGTGAAACTAAACAAAACATGAAAAGCGCAATTTCTGCATTCAAGATCAACAACGAATGCTGGAAGGAAATCCAAGTCATAGTGATTGACAAGGATTTTACCTAGCTATCCACACTCGAGGCTGAATTTCCAGAGGCTTCTATTATCCTGTGTCACTTTGATGTGATCGATTATCTCAAGTGAGAAACCAGTAAATGTGAGTACGGTTTTACGGACTTCGAGAAGCTTCACATCCAAAAATTTATTACTATTATGGTTCGAGCCACAACTGAGGAGCTATTTGATCACTACCTGAATGCTCTGAAGGAGCTATGTCGTGGGAAGTTGGCATTTGTGGAGTATTACGCTCGCCAAGTTCGCCGACCTTGCGCTGCACGAGCCAATTACGCTCTCTGAGATTGAAGACGTGTTTAGCGGTCTTCAACTAATGCATGCAGATGCGGGTTTCAAGCGTCCCAAGGCGAAGCTGCTCACCGATTTGTCAAGTGACGCATGTGAAACCAAAGTCCGTGGTGTTCTGCTTGGTAAGTTTGCTATCTTGTGCTCGCGTTGGTTTAGCTGGTTCAAAATTGGTTTAATAGGTAAGCAGTGGGCTATAAGGTGGTATTCGGGTACCAAATACCAATTCTGCACCAATTACCAACGACACGATACCAACTATTGTGTAAATTGAAACTAACATATATATGAACCGTTAATTGTAGTTGCGCTAGTTAAGAAGTGTATCACTGCAATTGAAAACGTGATACTCCGCGAGAAAGCAAACAATGGGAGGGATGTCTCCCATGACGATGTTGCCGTGGTGATTTTGAAGGTGGGGACGTTTCGGGCAAACGATATTGCAATTATGCAGCAATGGCATTCCATGGCATCCGTTGTTCGTGGAGCAAAGGCGCTGGTATCATGGATTAAAAGTGTGAAGTTTGAAAATCCTGATGAGGAGGAAGAGAGAAATGCGATTGTGGAGACTGTTTTAGAGTTAGATCTACATGGGTCTGTTAATTCTGGTGGAGTGTCCATGGAATTTGACGAGCTTGCTAGATTTGGCAACGACGGATGGCTCAGTGATCAGTGTCTGATGAGCGCAACGCAACGAATTGCAGCAGAGGCATCGTGGAATCCCCCTCCAAATATTCACGTAATCAACCCGACGTTTTCGTATTTCGAGGATGATGACCAGCGCAATCGACTCTTAGACACAAAGATCCAGCTTTTCAGCAATGTCACGATGGTTTAGCAAGGTTGTGTCCAATCTACATTAATATCAACTACGGACATTGGTGTGGAGTTATAATTGATATTAAGAGACGCGTGATCTGGATCTACGACCCCTTTCACAAGAAGAAACACAAAGATGAGGTGAAAAGGAAGGTGGTAAACGTATTTTTGGAACTAGTCGACCCAGCCTACAAATTGGAGATTCGAGAGTTTCGCGCGTGGCTTCAAGAAGACGGATTCAGTTGTGGCGTATATGTGGCTCACTGGTTCGACTACTACGTGTCAACATACATATTGTCACCAGACAAGATTGTATCTACTGATACGGAACCATTGTCAGAGAAAGAACTGGAGAGAATTCGCTACAAGATCTTCTGCTATGTACTCTTCGGGATGCAAATCAAGAATACTTCTAAGTAACTACAAAGAAAAATGGATTCTTTTTACTTTTTAATGCCTACTTTCTAATAAATAACGGCTTAATCTATATTAAAGCGCCCGCCCCACCCTTCTTCTTCTTCTTCTTCTAATCCTACTTCTTCTTTTGCGTGTATCAGTCTGCACTATAACGTTGGAGATTCCGAAACATTTCCTATGTTCGAATAAAACTTATTTGAGATTGTTGAAAAAAAAATAACTTGTATTCGTCACCTATGTAATAGACTTAAATTGGTTTACAGTAGGAAAAACCAACTCGTAGAGATTCATACCGACAGTCATACCGGTACCTTCTAACCCTAAGCTCACATGTGTTTTTCAGATTTCGTCCATTTTATGTCGAAATAGTTGGTGGATGCAACGAGTGCCTTTTAAAAATTGGATATGTCAAAGTTTGTGGAGCTATCCTAGACACGATGTCTGTAGTGGAGCTGCTGGGCGCGCTGGATGCGATTGCGCTGGAGAATCTGCGGGATAAGCTACTGGCTGCCTCTGTAGACGCCCACACCTTACCGACCGAGCTGAGGGACGTAGCTAGACTAGCAGAAGCCCTGCCCATCGTCGATTATCCGCTGTTGCGCGATGTAACCCGCGTCGTCAAAGCTCTAAGTCGCGCGGTTATCAATTATGTCGCAGCGGTTGCTGCGGATAAGGATAATGTGACAACGTGCATGTCATTAGACGATCATCTGCTTCCAATTTTGCGCGTCCTGGGCGCATTTGCGAATCGTGTGAGACTCCAAGAGCTGCTGGAGGACAGAGAGCTGCATCGGTGGCTGCCATTCGTCCTGACAGCCTGCATATTCGTGAGCGGGGCAGAACTTCCAGGTGCTGATCTAACGCAGAGTGTCGTAGCAGCTGAGGAGACTTTAAACGCGGCTGTGGAGCTCACAAAAGCTAAAGATCGAGAGAGTTTGGTGGCAAAATACGTCGCGGAGATCGTGGCGCTGTGCTCGCAAGACGTGGACAAAGAACAGTGGGTGACGGTGTCATCCGTGAACAAGAGAATCATGTTGCAAGTGGTGGAACAAGTGCCGTTCCCGCATCTAGGTGGGGATCTACTTGGCCGTCTGCTAGCGCTCACATTTCCGCTGGTGGACGACCTCACTGACGCCACGCAGCTTGTAGGTGCACGGATGTTGCGTCATATCGTGAAGAACGTCACGCCAACGGAGCTGTGTTGGTACTCAGATGTTCTACTGGAGGTGTTGCGTACAGCCATTGTAACGCGCAAGCCAGATACGCTAAACGTGCTGCTTGAGTGTCTCGTGGAGTCGCTGGACCGAGTGTCTCCCCCTGGTGAGCTTAAAAACTACGACCGATTTATACCGCGTTTGCTCAGCGACACAAGTTTGTGTAGTGATGTTGCTGTTCGAGTAATCTTCGTCCGACATCTGCGCGTTCTTGTGGTCCGACAAGGCGCCCCGCATAGTCTGAACATCATTCGCTACTTGCAGCCACTGCTGAAGGTGTTGGTCGCGGGGTTCGAGAGCGTCAATGTTGCGCTACTGTTGGCGACGTTGGAGGCTCTACAGGCTACTGTGCTGGCTGCGTGGCCCCGTATTGCATCGCACACTGAAGAGATTATGGTTGGGGTTCTACGTGCTGTGGCTTTCTGCGAGTTGTTCGATGAAGGTGCAGAATTCACGCCATCGTCAGAAAACAAGAAGCAGATCCTCGCACTTTGCGAAGACGTCTTGGACCTCTTGCATCAAGTCAATGCAGACAACTCTGCTGTCAGTGAGATGCTAGCTACGGTGGCTGGCCAAAGTCCCAAACTGTCGCCATTCTGCAATCTTATGCGAGAGAAATGGACGTCTCGGTAGGCAGCTACAATAATACTGTACTGTACAGACAAAAAGTATCATAGTTAGACTCTAACGTAAGGGAAGTGGTCAATTCGAGGCCGTGCAATTTTCGGAAAGGCACTGCTTCGGACTCGAGCCTCGGAAGTCATAAGTTTTGACAGTTCTGGAAACCTCCGGAATCCCTCTTTTTTTTAAGGTGGTGAATGGCACATAATATGACAGTGTTGGTCGCTGTATTGTTACTTAAAGAAACCACTGGAATTGTGGCGGAGGTTCAATTAAAGGCCGGAATTAGACTTGTCTTGAGTATGCTCATTGGTACACCAGCACCAGGGCTAGGTCTACTAGAACGGTGCATATTGGTCGTACTTAAGGCATTATCATAGGTTACTAGGTTTAAGAGGTGATGTCATTTTGGGAAGGACAGCACTTCCAGAAGCTCGCAGACACAGACAGCGCTCGAAATGTCGAGCGGGGCGCCGGCTCTGCTCGAGCCCCCAGAGCTCCGCTGCCACCCAGAGAACCTCGTACGGCTGCTCATGCGTCATGGCTAGTGACTCCCACCTTTTGCTGAAGCCAAGACCTCCTGTGTGATGTGAAACTGCCCGGCAGGGTGGGGGTAACGCTGCTGGATTGACAGACACACAGATTCAACCAATTTGGTACGGCAATCTTTTGGTTCCACATACTTATGAGGTCGTACTGACAGTTGCTGTGTCTAAACTACTGTATAATCTACAATATCGCTACCAGTGTCAACGCTTGGCGACATCGAGGTCGTCTTCTTGCAAGGATTAGCCTGAACTACTCGTGTTCGCGTGTTTGCGGCATTGTGAGGATCTCGTCTTCGACAAGCGCCTTCATATGCAGCCATGTGGCAAGCAGGACGTGGCGAGGCACCCCATTTCGTGTGTCTTTCTGGCAGTCCCGCCAGCAGTTTGGATTTCGCGCCAAATCTGTATAAATTTCTGTGAGTTTCGTGCTTAGTTGTATATAAACAAATGAAATGCTGGAAATCGTAATACAGCGTATGCATTGACTAATATCACACCGGCCTCGAATAGATCCACCGGCCTCGAATTGGAAGTTTCCCTTAAGGAAAAGTTTACAGTTAAACCTGAATTAATTCGTGGAAATATCGACCAATCGCCACGCGAGTACCAGCCCACTTCAACTTGCCAGTACAAGCCTCAGATCTTCACTACTAACACAGTATGCCGACAAGATCTCTCCATTTCTTGCACAATTGTTTTTCTTTATATTAAGTCGAATTCGATGAAGAGAGTACACGCACGAACAACATCGCCAGCTAGATACTACGAGTCTGACAGCAGACACACAACTGTGACCTTCTGACAGTCGGCCACTTACACGCTCGGGCCGTACACCGACAGGTCGTTGCCCGGCAGGATGAACTGCTTGAAGTTCTCCTTGAACGACTTGGCCAGCTTGAGTGCCGTCTCGTCGAATGCAGAATTGTCCGTCCACGAGTCCTTCGGGTTCAGGATCTCCGACGGCACGCCCTCCACGGTCGTGGGGATCTCGAAGCCGAACAGCGGGTCCTTGACGAACGTCGCGTTGTTGATGCTGCCGTCCAGCACCGCGTCCACGCACTTGCGCGTGTACGGAAGCTTCATGCGCTTGCCCACGCCGTACACACCGCCAGTCCAGCCCGTGTTGATCAGGTACACGTGCGTGTTGTGCTCCTGCAGCTTCTTCTTCAGCAGGTCGGCGTACTTGGTCGGGTGCAGCGTCATGAACGCAGCGCCGAAGCACGTCGAGAACGTCGCCTGAGGCTCCGTGATGTCGCGCTCCGTGCCTGCCACCTTGGCCGTGTAGCCCGACAGAAAGTGGTACTGAGCCTGACCAGCAGACAGCTTCGACACGGGCGGCAGCACACCGTACGCGTCGCACGTGAGGAAGATCACGGCGTTCGGGTGGTTGCCGCGAGAGTTGGGCTGGTGGTGCGGGATGTGGTAGATCGGGTACGACACACGGCCGTTCTCCGTCTTGCTCGAGTTGAAGTAGTCCGGCTCGTTGTTGGCGTCGATCCACACGTTCTCCAGCATGGCGTTCGGGCGGATGGCGTTGAAGATGTCCGGCTCGTTCTCCTTGCTCAGGTCGATGGTCTTGGCGTAGCAGCCGCCCTCGAAGTTGAACACGCCCTCGTCGTCCCAGCCGTGCTCGTCGTCGCCGATCAGCTCGCGCTTCGGGTCGGCAGACAGCGTCGTCTTGCCCGTGCCCGACAGTCCGAAGAAGATGGCCGTGTCGCCCTCCTTGCCGATGTTGGACGAAGCGTGCATAGCCATCACGCCGTTCAGAGGCAGGTAGTAGTTCATCATACTGAAGATGCCCTTCTTCATCTCGCCACCGTAGAACGTACCACCGATGATGGCCATGTGCTTCTCGATGTTGAAGATCACAAACACCTCCGAGTGGAGTCCGTGGGCCTTCCAGTCCTCGTCCACGATGTTACACGCGTTGATGACAGTGAAGTCGGCCTGGAAGTTCTCCGCCACGCTAGCGAACTCTGGGCGGATGAACATGTTGGTCACGAAGTGGTGCTGCCACGCCAGCTCCGTGATGATACGCACGTTTAGGCGGGACTTCTCGTTCACACCGCAGTGGCCGTCGAACACATACATGCGGTCCACGGAGCTGAAGTGCTTGGAGGCCTTGGCGTACAGCGCGTCGAACACCTCGGGCGTCGTGGGCTGGTTGATCGAACCCCACCACACATTGTCCTGGGACGGCTCCTGCTTGACAATGAACTTGTCCTTGGGCGAGCGGCCAGTGAACTTGCCAGTGTCCACGGCGAACGTGCCGTTGGCCACGAACGTGCCCTCATTGTACTGCTTCTCGTGGTCCGCGAGCTGTTCATACGTCAGGTTGTGGAACACCTTGCAGCCGTTCTCGATGCCAAGCTCACCCAGATTCAGAGCGGCGGTCGTGGTCTCGTGCTGCGCCATCTTGTCGGTAGGTTGGAGCTACTTGTCTTGTAGTCGGATAAAGTTTGAGCTGAATGTGCTCAGACAGATGCCAATTGGAAAGTGAGCTTCGTAGTGGAAAACGTGTCAGAGTCGACGTCCGTCCGAGACATCCATTGTGCACTGCCAGCGCTGGAGCAGAGCAGTGCACGCTACGTCCCAACACCTCTGCGACCCGATGTGAAGCACGGCGACGTTGCATTTCGATCGGAGCCCTACCAGTCGAGCGACAAAGAGGCGGACATGACACGCCCTTGTCGACGCTATTTGTTTCCAGTGCCATGCCACGTCTCTGGTGACACTTAGGGCATACGAAGTGGAAGTTTTTAGCATGCTCATTTAAGTTGCCAGTTTAAGTATTGCAATAGACAGGCCGGTTCAAGCCAATCACGTGTTTGAAGCGGGCGCTTTCTGTACGTTCCGGCGGTCGAGTCGTCCCACGATACAGTCGCTGCTTGGACTCAAAGGGAGAGCAGGGACACTGCCAGTGGCGCGGTTCCATTGGCAGGACACGCCGCTCATAGGCTTGCGTTTCTCATTGCTGGGAGCTCATTTGTCGGCGTAGGCTCCGTCACTGGTGGTTGATAGTGTGAAGTCCTTCAACTGGTTTGATCGGTTTCACGAACCCT
This sequence comes from Phytophthora betacei, assembly GCA_011320135.1. Lineage (NCBI taxonomy): Eukaryota > Oomycota > Peronosporomycetes > Peronosporales > Peronosporaceae > Phytophthora > Phytophthora betacei. Next base: position 767,614 of record JAANHX010000116.1, on the reverse strand, counting down.
TTTGGCTTGGTATTGGTTATCAACCATCTGTGAAACCCCACAGATGCGGAGCGGCTGTAGGAAACCATCGAGGCTTCTGCTGCAAAGCGACAAGGCTCGTGGAATAACAATGCATTTAGTTTAGTTTGTCTCCAGGCACCACTTTGTGACTGAAAATGATCTCGTTGGTTCGATTTTGACCGGCGCGTCGTATATCTGCGGAAGCCCAATGGGTAAACTGCCTTCGCTTCGAGAGTGTCCCATATCACCGTGCTCCTCTCGGATGCCTCGTGGACGGAAGCGAAGGGCCCCCGGAGAACTGCCTCCGCCTTCGCCGCCCACAGGAAGGCCCCGACGCTGCTGGAGCGGCTTCAGAAGCTCTTTGCGTGCCATTAGCAGCTCCGAGCGATCTTTGACCCGCCGAAATTCAAGCGAGTTGGACGGGTCAACGGGCAGCTTGGCTGTCGGCAACTGTACAATGCAGCCAGATACGCCCAGCGACGAGGTGAGCTTGACGAAGCGCTCCTTAGCACGCAACCGGTTAAACTCAGCGGCAAACCCGGGACCATTTGCAATTTCGTCCACGATCTGCTCGGTAGACTTGTGCCGGAAACTTGCGTCATACAGCCACATCTGGCCCGCATTGCGTTGCACGAAATCTGCCACCATTATCTTACGCTGCTGCATTTGGGACGCCTTCATATCGTCGCGGTTGTTGCTTGTGTTGTCATGCAGACGCAAATGTAGCTTCATTTCGTCGGCATCTACGATACCATCTCCGTCGATATCGATGGCGCCGTAGGCATTAGAGAACACCTCCGGGCTGCTCGCGCTGGCAGTCAAACAACGATCTATCGGATCAACCTGGTTGGTAACGAGAGCAGAAGACACGAGCTTCTTCTTCTTGGACCCCAGTTCCGGCAGTGGGTGTTTTGTGAGCGACAGACTCCGCATCTTCCGGGTCGTTTCAATCCATGTCTGTCGCTCTGTAGGTTCATCGGACAAAGTGTCGGCAGTGACTTCACCATGGATACACGTGCGCATTTGATGCGACGAGCGGACCGTGCGGTTGAGTTCTGTGCTCTCGAGGAACGGCATGAACTTCTTAAAGTTTTTATGCGCAGCGATGAACTCGGCTGCCTGGTCATCATTCATTCCTGTGAAGATGGAGCCGTAGCGCCACAGTCGATCATGGTTGCGTTCTACGAACTCCTTTGCGATGAGTAACCGGCCGGCGCTCTGATGCATTGCTAGCACCTCGGCTTCGGTCGGCTCAGGACCATCGTTCTGTACTTGTTTTCGCCGTTCGAACAGCATTGCATCCAGGAACTTAGCAAGGCGCATTTCACGGACATCCACGAATCCATCGCCGTCAATATCGTAGCCGGCTTTTAGAGGCACCTTCTCTGCCTTAATGCTGGACTCTCTCCTTGCCACCGCCTTTGCTCGGAGTTTGGCGACCGGTTTGTTGACTACATCAGATACGTCTGCGCTTAAGTATTTCCATCGCGCTTTCGTGTTGGAGTTCCCGGCATGTGGTTTGCGGATGCGTTTGCCTTTCACACGCCCGTCGTAGCCACTCATCCCGGCAAAGAGAGACATCGAAGCACAGGAAGCGGGAAGATGCCGCCTACATTTTTTTTATTTAAATATTAACCGGTTTAGCAGTTTAGCATCCAAAAATAGATGGCCCTGAGTGACGGACCGTCACTGACGGTAGCTGACATTAGCTCGATTGTTGAAGTTATCAGATGTCGTTTCTCTGCTCCATTCGGGGCGAGCCGCGCGTGACGATTCCCTGTCACTACGCTTTCTTGCGTGTCCAGCGCAATTACACGTGAAACGCATTTTAAAGACCTCAGCCCCCTTAAGGCTCACGGCGGAGATACAAGGGAGCGCACTACAGAGTTAATACCCGAGTACAGGTAGGGTATTATGTCTGCTTAAATGTGCGAGATCGAACTCCTTATGAAAACCATCGTCCATTACGATCTGTTAGCTCATAAAACGGTAAGCGTCCTCACGTCTACTTATTCTGAGAACTTAACCGCGAATAGTCAACACTTCATCCTCGTAAGTACTAAGTGCCACCAGAGACGTGGCATGGCACTGGAAACAAATAGCGTCGACAAGGGCGTGTCATGTCCGCCTCTTTGTCGCTCGACTGGTAGGGCTCCGATCGAAATGCAACGTCGCCGTGCTTCACATCGGGTCGCAGAGGTGTTGGGACGTAGCGTGCACTGCTCTGCTCCAGCGCTGGCAGTGCACAATGGATGTCTCGGACGGACGTCGACTCTGACACGTTTTCCACTACGAAGCTCACTTTCCAATTGGCATCTGTCTGAGCACATTCAGCTCAAACTTTATCCGACTACAAGACAAGTAGCTCCAACCTACCGACAAGATGGCGCAGCACGAGACCACGACCGCCGCTCTGAATCTGGGTGAGCTTGGCATCGAGAACGGCTGCAAGGTGTTCCACAACCTGACGTATGAACAGCTCGCGGACCACGAGAAGCAGTACAATGAGGGCACGTTCGTGGCCAACGGCACGTTCGCCGTGGACACTGGCAAGTTCACTGGCCGCTCGCCCAAGGACAAGTTCATTGTCAAGCAGGAGCCGTCCCAGGACAATGTGTGGTGGGGTTCGATCAACCAGCCCACGACGCCCGAGGTGTTCGACGCGCTGTACGCCAAGGCCTCCAAGCACTTCAGCTCCGTGGACCGCATGTATGTGTTCGACGGCCACTGCGGTGTGAACGAGAAGTCCCGCCTAAACGTGCGTATCATCACGGAGCTGGCGTGGCAGCACCACTTCGTGACCAACATGTTCATCCGCCCAGAGTTCGCTAGCGTGGCGGAGAACTTCCAGGCCGACTTCACTGTCATCAACGCGTGTAACATCGTGGACGAGGACTGGAAGGCCCACGGACTCCACTCGGAGGTGTTTGTGATCTTCAACATCGAGAAGCACATGGCCATCATCGGTGGTACGTTCTACGGTGGCGAGATGAAGAAGGGCATCTTCAGTATGATGAACTACTACCTGCCTCTGAACGGCGTGATGGCTATGCACGCTTCGTCCAACATCGGCAAGGAGGGCGACACGGCCATCTTCTTCGGACTGTCGGGCACGGGCAAGACGACGCTGTCTGCCGACCCGAAGCGCGAGCTGATCGGCGACGACGAGCACGGCTGGGACGACGAGGGCGTGTTCAACTTCGAGGGCGGCTGCTACGCCAAGACCATCGACCTGAGCAAGGAGAACGAGCCGGACATCTTCAACGCCATCCGCCCGAACGCCATGCTGGAGAACGTGTGGATCGACGCCAACAACGAGCCGGACTACTTCAACTCGAGCAAGACGGAGAACGGCCGTGTGTCGTACCCGATCTACCACATCCCGCACCACCAGCCCAACTCTCGCGGCAACCACCCGAACGCCGTGATCTTCCTCACGTGCGACGCGTACGGTGTGCTGCCGCCCGTGTCGAAGCTGTCTGCTGGTCAGGCTCAGTACCACTTTCTGTCGGGCTACACGGCCAAGGTGGCAGGCACGGAGCGCGACATCACGGAGCCTCAGGCGACGTTCTCGACGTGCTTCGGCGCTGCGTTCATGACGCTGCACCCGACCAAGTACGCCGACCTGCTGAAGAAGAAGCTGCAGGAGCACAACACGCACGTGTACCTGATCAACACGGGCTGGACTGGCGGTGTGTACGGCGTGGGCAAGCGCATGAAGCTTCCGTACACGCGCAAGTGCGTGGACGCGGTGCTGGACGGCAGCATCAACAACGCGACGTTCGTCAAGGACCCGCTGTTCGGCTTCGAGATCCCCACGACCGTGGAGGGCGTGCCGTCGGAGATCCTGAACCCGAAGGACTCGTGGACGGACAATTCTGCATTCGACGAGACGGCACTCAAGCTGGCCAAGTCGTTCAAGGAGAACTTCAAGCAGTTCATCCTGCCGGGCAACGACCTGTCGGTGTACGGCCCGAGCGTGTAAGTGGCCGACTGTCAGAAGGTCACAGTTGTGTGTCTGCTGTCAGACTCGTAGTATCTAGCTGGCGATGTTGTTCGTGCGTGTACTCTCTTCATCGAATTCGACTTAATATAAAGAAAAACAATTGTGCAAGAAATGGAGAGATCTTGTCGGCATACTGTGTTAGTAGTGAAGATCTGAGGCTTGTACTGGCAAGTTGGTCCTCACGTGGCTCAACTCTCTACCTTCACCGACCCATCCTTTTTTTTCCTTGCGAACGGTGACAGGTCTGGTTGCCCATTGTGCTAGCATGTCTATGCCAACCGACTGCCTTAACAAGAATCTACGTTGTCTCGCTTGATGTGATTTGCTGCAGCGAATCGTAGCTAGGTCCGTTCAAGAACCTCAGCTCGCTGATCTCGCTGGTCTGCACGCTGTACAATTCTTCACTTGGTGACTCGCGGAAGTCCACGGACTCGCCATCGACTTCAAGAGACCAGCTTGAAACCTCGAAAGAACTATCCGACGCATCCACAGACTGCACCTGCCCACACTTCCACTCGCTCAGCACAGGTTGCCACGTTTCGAGGCACAGTGTGAGCGTTTTGAAGGCAATTACATCCTTCGGCTCAAAGCGCGATGATGTGGCCGGTCTAGTCGGGTATGAAGCCAACGCTTTGGAGAGGTCCTGGTTTCGAAGCAATCACCGTTAGTACCTTCTCTCCTCCACCTTAAACAAAGTTTGCGTACCGGGGGCGACGAGCTGTTTTTGCTTGAGTTCTGTAAATTCTTGTCGAACACAGTCGCCAGGATTTTGTACGGCCGTTTCCACCTTTCTTCATATTTGCCTTTTCCCTTTCGCTTGTTTGCATCATTCGAGTCTGTGGCTTCTCCATCTCCTTCAGTTATTCCATTGAAAGAGGAGGCATGTGGACGATCGTGGCTTTCGCGAGGGGTTCTTAGTCGGGGGTTATCCGACGATAAAGGGCCGTATTTCGCCAGTTCTGGCGCTGGAGATCGTCGATGAAGCGAGTTGTCTTCCCTAGTGTCAGGTACAGTTTCATTGTGTTGTACAGCAACTCGGTCTCCAGTTACCTCGTCAAAGAGGACATGGGCTTTGGATCGAGCAAAGCCTCTAGGACCAGCAGTGCTGCCACCATTTTGTCTTTCTAAGGATGAAATTGGAGCTGAAGCAGTCGCGCCAAGTGAAGCAGTGCTGTTCCCAGACAGTGGTGTGGAACCGTTACCGTCCGCGTTGTTTGCTTGATTGTCATTTCTCTGCCGTCTTCCATTCCGCTGCCTCAGCCGGCGACGTCTCCGTCGTGGTTCCTTTTGCGTCGGATTTAATACATTAGCCGCGCTTGCTTTGTCATTGGATGCTTTTGCGGAAGCCACTGCTTTCAGCTTCCCCTTCTGCTGCTTTGCTGTGACGAGCTGTGCCACGCGCTTCACATTGGGTTGTGCTGTAGCTTCATCCTCTGAGTCGCTGCTACTGGAACTGGAGCTGGAGCTACTACTGCTATCGTCGTCGCTGCTCGAACTAGAGCTCGAGCTGGAGCTATCGACTTTGCTGCTCTTAGCAAGTGCCTTCACTGCAACCATTTCGCGACCTTCAGTACTTACACGTTGTTGGTCTTTCACCTCCTTCTCCGTTTTGCTCTTCTTCTTCGGCTGATCTTGCTGCTTCTGTTTCTTCTTTACGAGCAGCTTCCGCTTTCTCTTTCTTATAACTTCCGCCTCGCTTTCCGAGCCGCTGCAATTGTTCTTCTCTTCCTCTAGCGGAGGGCAGTGGATGGTGATTGTATCGTTATCTCGAACGATGCGGATGCTCTGAGTAGCCAGAAGTGGCAGCTCCTCGATTCGCAGCTCCAGTCCTTTAGGACATCTTTTGCGCAGCTCAAACTCCCGCAATAGCACATGCACCAGGTCGCACACAAGCTTTACATCAACTGGGAGCAGATACCAGCACGATGAGAAGCCACGGCGCCGCTGAACGTAGCGCCCCACCTCGTCCACGAACACGAGCCTCACCCGGGCCTCCATAATTGATGGAGTAGCTTTTCAATAATCTTTACACCCTCGCATTGGTCATAATGAATTTCAGCCAATACGATCACGTAAAAGAAAAGAATCAGATCATTTTCGATCTTGACCATGGAGCGAATCAACCGATTGCATGCTCAGATTAGCGCGGCTCCAGCGCCAATAGCTACGTCTACCGACGTGTTCATATCGAACAGAGACTTGACGTGCCCTCAAAACGCTTATGACGCGGTGCTCTCACCTGCCGCACTCGAATTTGTGGCTGAACTGGCGGCTGTATTCCAACAAGATGTTGGGCAGGTGAATTTTATATTTATTGTTGCTCTTCAGTATTATCATCAGTTGCTAACAAAATAGTATGTAGCTGCACGCAAGACGTAACTCTCGACGTCTGGCTACGGAGCAGAATGGAGAGATGCCTCATTTCCTGGAAGAGACCCGCGCGATCCGAGAAGACGGAACGTGGCGGATCGATCCGCAACTGGCCGCGCTGAGGGATCGACGCGTCGATATCGGAGACGTGTCTCCTGCCAATCGAGACTTCCTGCTGCGTGCTATGAGCTCTGGAGCGCAGGTACGAGGCTTAGACGGAGGGGTATATAGCTATACTGATTGTTTTGCTGGTACCATGCAGGGTGTGCAAGTGGACTTCGATGACGGACACTGTCCGACATGGAGCAACACAATTCAAGGCCACTTTAATCTTCTACAAGCAGCTCGCGGCCTGCTGGAGGTCTCTGCAGAGACAGCTGTCGTCAACCCAGCGCTTCTAATTATCCGTCCACGGGCTTGGAATATGGACGAGCCGGTGCGTCTCCATAAGAATATGACTCGGTGCAGTAGCCTTTGCTCACGAGCTTAGTATCTGCAGCACATGGTAGTGGACGGGTGTGTTGTGCCTGGCGCGCTCTTTGATTTTGGAATGCACCTGTTCCACAAGTAAGTGACGTCTTCACTATTCCCAGGCCACGCAATTACATGTACACCTCTAATAACTAACTCTCGCCAATGATGCAGCGGTAAACATCTTTTAGGTAGTGGAAGAGGGCCGTTCTTATATCTCCCCAAGGTGAGACTACCCTGGCATTGTCATGTAGCCAACGCAATCTACAACTAATATTGTATATGTGCTACAGCTGGAAGGATACAAGGAAGCCGCGTTGTGGCGAAGAATCTTCGAGTACACGGAGAAGAAACTCGAGTTTGCCCACGTAATCTCTTCTGCTGCTGCTTAAGCTATGTCAGACTGGGGTTTTAATGCTACAGTGTTGGTGTCGGTATACATAACAGGGAAGCATCAAGGCGACGGTGTTGATCGAGAACATTTTTGCTGCATTCGAGATGGATGAGATTCTGTTTGAGCTTCGTCATCACTCGTCGGGCCTAAACTGCGGCATGTGGGACTACACGGCGTCTATTGTGGTCAATTTCCGCCATCGGCCCGAGTTCTTGCTGCCAGGCCGTCAGCAGTATGTCTCAATGAAATCTGACTTTCTCAGGTATGGACGATGCGCTTTGTGACTCCTTTGGTGGACAAAATATCTGAGATTTTTTATTTATTTTATTCAGATACTACATGGATCTGCTAATTTCTACTTGCAAGCGTCGAAATGCACCGGCAACTACCGGCATGGTTCCGTTTGTTCTTTCAGAGTTGCCATCGGGATTATCACAAGCCGAAGCGATTGATAATACTCGATCTGGGAAATCGATGGAGGCTCTGGCTGGATCTGACGGCGCGTTGGTATACGACTTGGCGCTTGTTACACCCGTTGCAGAGGTATTTACGACACCACGCAAACGCACGGGCAAGATGGGATCGTCATCTGTTGCTTTTGACGAAAAAATGTTCACTGAAAAGCTGCTCACTCTCCCCAGAGGGCACGTCACGTTACGGTCCGTGGAGATGAACGTTCGTGTAGCACTTCTCTACGTGCTGCACTGGCTGCACGGACAAGGCACTGTCGTGGTAAATGGGTGTGTTGAAGACTCAGCCACGGCTGAAATTTCTCGTGCGCAGTTATGGCAATGGGTGTATCATCGCGTCCCTATCACGGGAACTTCACAGCAAGTCAACGCCTCGTGAGTAGTGTGCTCTTTGATATTGCTCCTTTCACTCCATTCTGACATTTATGTGTGTTCCATGATGCAGTCTGATTGATAAGATGCTACGGAAACTTTGTCACGAAGAAACCCGCAGCAAGCGACATGCACCTCAGTACATTGAGGCAGCTCGACAGCTCGTTCTCCTGCTGTCGACGATGCGATCCCCTCCGGCGTTTATCACGACATTCCTCCAAGAGTAGGAGACAGTCACAAAAGCTCTCGAATCTTGCTCAAATACGTAGTGAAGTGGAGTACAAATGGGAACTGTATTGACATGATTGATAATGGCATCCAGAAGCTTTATGCAAAGCTTTCCATGGATGCGGGAGCATTGTCGACCACTTCGTAGCCATCGCCCTTGAGTGGGATCACACCTGATGCCTTTGCGTTTTCCTCCTTGGAGGTTTTCACAAAGCTCTTGACTACTAATTCACGATCCAGAATTTGATTCAGCTCGTCGTCGGTGATACCTCCGCTCTCGACGCCCTGACGGATCTCCACGTCGTCTCGTAGCAAATCCTCCAATTCCGTATTTGTCAGCTTGGCACTCTCAGCCGGGGTCGTTCGCTCTTTAAATCCGCCACGTTGAATGACAACGCGCTCGAGTTTGCGCTTCTCGAAAGCTCGCTGAGTCATGCGGTCTTCGAAAGAGTTCTCAGTCACAAGACGATACACGATGATCTCGTTCTTCTGACCGATTCGGTGGCAACGATCCATGGCCTGGTTGTCCTGCTGAGGGTTCCAGTCCGAGTCGTAGAAAATGACGGTGTCAGCTGCGATCAGATTGATACCGAGACCGCCAGCACGTGTCGACAGCATGAACACAAACACGTTGTCATCGTCGTTAGCAGACCCTGATCCAGCCGACACCTTGTTGAACTTCTCCATCTGGTCAACACGATCCATCAGTTTGGTGCTGCCGTCCAGTCTGCAGTAGCTGTACTCGCGCATGCGAAGGAAGTCCTCCAGAATGTCCATCATCCGTGTCATCTGGCTGAAAATAAGCACTTTATGGCCCTTGCGCTTGAGCTGCCTGAGCATCCGATCCAGAATACTCAGCTTTCCCGACGTTTCTATCATCCTCTCATCCGTGACAACGTCTCCACCGGCTGTCAAAGGCTCGTCGAAAAGATACGGGTGGAGACAGCATTTGCGCAGCTGCATCATCTTGTTTCTCAACGTCGTCGTATTGAACGCCTTCTGCGCTTGAAACTTGCCGTACTTTTCTTCCATAGCCTTCGCAAGTGTGCCATCGCGAATCATCTGGTAATACTCCCGTTGCATCGGAGTCATCGAGCAGTAGACAAAAATCTCCGTCTTCGAGACCATCTCCTCCACCACGTCCACTTTCAAGCGACGAAGCAGGAAAGGGCGGAGGATTTCATGCAGCTTGCCAATCACCTCGACTTTCTTCTCTCCCTGCAGCACATCTTGCGCTGCCACTGACTCACCCGTAGCAGCAGCAGTGGCAACAGCGTCCGGAGTAAACGAGAACCAGCTCTCGAAGAGCTCAAGGTCGTCAAATACGTCAGGGAGGATAAAGTTGAGCAGCGACCACAGCTCCGTCAGGTTGTTCTGTAATGGGGTTCCTGTAAGCAGCAGTCGGTTCTCTGACCGTCCGCGCTTGAGTTCACGCACGAGTTTGCAGTCCATGTTCTTCAGTCGGTGACCTTCATCGATGACCATGTATTTCCACACGAATCCAGAGCTGGAAAACGCTCTAGCGTCTGAGATCATCACCTCGTACGATGAAATGACGACTGGAAAATTGACGTCGCTCTTCTTCTTGCGGCTAAGAGCATTCTTGCGCATCTCCTTTCGCTCCTGTTTGGTGCCGTGGTAAATGACAACTGGCATGCTTGGAGCCCACTTGCGGAACTCATTCGCCCAGTTCATCAGCGTCGAGAGTGGGGCCACAATAAGGTGCGGACCACGCACACCGAGCGCCTTTAGATGAGCTAGAAGACCAATCACTTGGATCGTTTTACCTAGACCCATTTCATCTGCTAGAATGCCGTTCAGACCGTTCTCAAACAAGTTGCAGAGCCATCGGATGCCTTCTAGCTGGTAGTCGCGGAGCGTACCGCCCGTTAGCAGCTTGGGTTGCTCGAATTCCACCTTCTGAGGCTGCTGACGCGTGTCTAAAGACGCGTCGCCTTGCACTTTGCGCAACTTGTCAACACCCTTTCTGGTCTTCTTAGTGCCCTCCTGCGACGTCTTCTTGCCGCGCTTACGCTTGCCCTTTGTGGGCTGTTCCTCCTCTTCTTCCTCTTCAGCTTTCACAACGTCGCTGACAGTAGCGGCACTGTCCATGTTGGAGAAAAGGAAGCTCGAGTAGAGACTGGCTTTTTCTAGAAGAGAGTCGAGTTTGGCAATCTTCTCGCCCGTCACCTCCACGGGCTCCGCCTTGACGGCTTCCTTGGCGGCACGGACCTCGCGCTCCTTACGCTCCTCCTCCTCAATCTTCTCCAAGGCCACAAGGTCTGGCATGGACTGCTGTACCACAGCGTCATCTGGAAACGCACTGGCGACCATCACTCTCGTTTGCACTTCTGCGTCAGCCGTGGCTATTGATAGTTGACGTCAAAATGCGGAATGGCCGCTAGTTGTTGGCCATTGGCCATCCGCTTGGCATTTTGCAAAAAACGCGCGAATGTTTGTCATTGGGTAAAATTGCGTTCCATGAGCGATTATGTAGACAAGTTTTTGCGTCGTTTCACATGTCATTTTTTTATTAATATCGGAGACCAACACTTGCCACTACAAAGACATGGCAACATGTGGACGTGTAGTGCAACTCGCGCTGCTTGTGTTGGTCGGCCACTCGCTAATCGCTGTGGAAACTGCAAATTTCACGAATTTGAGACCTTTGACAAGTCGAAGACACGACCAAGTTGAAGTGAGCAAACGAATAGCTCTTGGAGACTGGGGCCCGGCAAACGAAGACTTGACTATAATCGACACCGACATTTTACCTGACTTCTGGGTGTGTTTGCGTATTTTTACTATTGTACAGAATCCAAAATTCTGATGGATATGTTGCCGTTGACAGGAACCCCGTTTTGAGGTGTTGTATGGGGTGGATCCAAGGGTGCCCAGAACCTCCAGAGCAGCTCGTCAAAGTGACGGACCGCAAGCACAAGTTCCCAGTGTTCGCCACAATCTGCTTGCTTACCTTCCTCGCTACTATTGTCACACTACTTATTGCTTGCACGAGCTAGCAAAATGGGACAAACATTTTAACATGTTGGACTGTAACTCAAAAGACTTCACATGTCACTCTTGATTGTAGAACTCAAAGCCCTCTGCACCCTCGTAAGCGAGACAGAGCACGATACTGTCGGGCTTGTAGTACTGCTTCTAACGCGAAATCTACGAGTGAGAGACCGAAAGGGCTCCTTCGCCAATTGATCAACAAAAACTCGGCTTCGGAAGCATTTTTCAGCGCACGCGGGTCTATCGCTGCGCATGCAATTGCCCCGCAGAACTCGCGGAGAAGCCTGCAATCATTTCCTCCAAATCGGGCATCTTTCCAGGCCTCAGCAAATGAACAGGTTGCTGGTATCGCGTTGATTACTTGGCTCACGTGTTCATCAAGCTGATACGATGTGCGTAGCATTCGATGCTGGTCTTCAATCTGCTCGATCTGGTCAGCCGAATAATGTTGCAATAAACGCACTCGTTGTGCTTGCAAATGAGTCGCAAATAACTGGTTTCGCGTCTTACACAACTCTTGTGGGAGGAACGGAGGCATTGCAGTGTTTAGACTCGCTGTGCTGTTGCTGTTCTCGTCGCATTCCAGCATGATCTGATGTGTTCTAGCTATGACAGACACCGCGAAATTTGCTGTAGATTCCACCGCAGCTTGGCAACAAGCTGGGAAGTTCACCTCTAACTCGTTAACTGCGTTCATCACTAAACTGCCTTGCTCCTTCAAGAACGAAATCGCGGCTTCTCGACTCATTGAGAAATCCCCAAACTCAATATTATGGTCATTACTCTGCTGTGACACCGCCAAAGGTCCAAGAGTACCGGTCACCACGGTGAGATCCGTCACAAGCTTAGCGACGTATTCCCGCCGAGCTGATCCCAATGCAGCGGAAGGTCCACGCAACATCGTGAGTGCAACGTTCACACGCTCCATGATGCCATTGACAGCAATTACAGTGACCCACCACTCCTTCCCAGGAGCACCGGGAGGTTGCGTATCCTGCACGCAATTGAACAGACGTGCGCGGTGCACAGTAAACCATTTGAGTACACTTGCAACGGATCGCCACTGCCCGTCTTCGAATTTAGGGCACATTTCTCCATTCATTTCACGGATCAGTGCTCGCTGACGACGGACATGTCCAACTAGTGACGTTAATCCAGCCATGAACCTCTGGTTGCACAACCCGTTGAAAGACTCCTGGATTGCCAGCTCAAGTTGCGATAGGAGACCCCATTCACAATAAAAGGAAGCCACGCAACTCTGCGCCAGACGGTTCACTATAACTCGAGAGCACGAAGGCATTTTTGCGAACGAGTCGGAGGTTGTGACCCCAATTAGTTGCGCTTTCCATGCAAGCGCCACAATGTCTAAACACTTGACGACAAGTTCACTTTGATGCCGGATAATTTGTGGCGAATCCTCTCGAATGGGTATGGAAACCAAATGGAAATCAAGCAATTGAGCGTCGCGTTCAAAGCGTACCCGAACGTCCAAATACGGCGACGCGGCGTCATTTCCCTGTTCAAGCGCGATAGTAAACGCCCACACGCGACGAAGCGTATCTTTAAGAGTCTGGAAGTTCACAGCACACGCCACGCGGCACAAACACGCCAGCTGCTGCTCTGTGAACGAAGATCCACTCAAACTCGCATCCATTCCGGTTTCCTCGGCCGTCTTTTGGAGAAGCGGGACAACTTGGCTGAACGATAAGCCCATGGCCACGTACTTCAAGCACATGTTAAACTTTAGCAGAGATTCCACTCGCGCAACATAGCGCGATTCGTTCACGTCAATGTCTGCATTGTTCAGTGCCACACTGGCTTCCTCAAGCAGCGTGAACGTCAGCGGCACGTTCCACGCATTGCGATATTCGTCGTTGGTCGTCTGGAACAGGACGCCAGCAATGAGCTCTTCCACGATATCTTTGTCGACCAGGAAAGCTCTATACTGAGCAGCTAGAGCATACGCTTCGGCACTAGGCGTAGGTTCACTGACCATGGGAGGCACCACCAGAGATGGCACCGCATCATCTCCTCCAGACATCGCCATTACCTCGCGAGCAGAAAAATAGACGCGTTTCTCGCCATCAGTAAGTTTCTGGTACTCTTCCCAGCGCAATGGATGCTGCTGCTCCATATGGCGCTTCATATTGTCAGGGCGCCAGGGTGCCGAAAAGCTGCGGACGCGGCTTGTCTTCTTGCGCTTGGCACCCACAGCCTCCTCACGCTCGAAGGCCTGACACATGAGGCACACAGCCTTCGTAGGTATCTGTGTCAGCTGATCGCGCTCCGTCACGGCCACGGCGTACTTGAGCTCCCATTTGGGGCCGAACTTGCGCTGCGAGCCGGCGGGAATTGGCGCCGCCATTACAGCCGTGACGTGCTTTCGAATGGAACAATCATTATGTTGCGTGTCGATTTGACGAGCAACTTAAGAAGACCGTTTCTTAGCGTCACCCGGTTATGTGCGTGGACCTCCACAGACAAATTTGCTATCTGGCACTGGGGCCATCAAGGTCCTGCTTCCCCAAGCGCTAAGCTACGATGGAGTTGAGGCGTAAGCGGGTGGAGCAAAAGGGTCGCTTTACCATCACTGAGATTATCCCTGGGTCGCCGTACTCGCCGCGCATGTCGTCTCCTACGTTCGAGGACGACGAGGTGTCGGTCACGGACTTCCCTACGTCAGCAAGTGCACCCGTGTCTGCCGGCAGCAGCGGCGAAGTGGCTATCCAGCCGCAGTCTGCACCTCTTCAGCATCTTAAATTGGTGGAGAGGAATGGCAATGTCATTGGCATCGAGAAGATTGCGGCTATGGAACGCACTCCAACGATGGAGTTGCCACCCGAGGCCCACACGCAGCCGCCCGAGACGGTCTTGGTGCCACCCGTACGGAACCTGTCTACTGGTATCTCACCGGAGGTACGAATCTTTAGCATTGTTTTAAGCTTACTTTACTGAAAAGAAGGTTGTAAAACTGACGTGGTACAATCGTAGACGGAAGCTTCTGCGGGGGATTCCGTGAGCGAGGTGTCGACCGCTGCGACTGCCAGTGTGAGGGCGGCTCCCGGTTCGCCATCTCGAAAGTGCACGTCTCCCAAGAAAACGGTGCAGCGCACCCGCCGGTGCGTCGTCGTCACTCTCTTTAGTGTAGTCGCTTCGCGTCAAAGCGGAACGCTCGCACCAGAATTTTTGACTTACTGGCTATGTGTGCTTGTGAATTTTTCAAAGGATCAAACGCAGAGGGCGCTTCACCATTATCGAACTTGCATCGGACTCACCGACCTCCAGGAAGAACGCCGACGACGTATGAAGCCATTGAAACTACTACTGATTTGTGTGTCGAGCTAAGTCGTATGTGTGACTTCTCTGAGCAGCTGTACGATCATCGCTTCGTAACCACGACGTCGGTCGGAGGTACTTCGGTTGAGATTTCCCCCAGACTGGACAACCAGCTGAGTCGCAGCTCCGACAACTTCGAGCGTCGTAACAAACCGAAGCGAGTGACACGCTCCATGCCTCGTCTTCGTCAAAACGCATCCATGCGTCGTCACCGTCAACGAAGCGAGAGCCCGACCCGCGAGCTGATTGAGTCTGTGGAAATGGGAGCCCCCAGCGGAAACCAAAAACTGCAACCAGAAGCAGCAGCCTACTCACACTCGACACCTCTGTCAGTGACCGAGACATTGGACCCACTGGCCAACGGCGTCCTGAACTCTGCCATCGCCTCTGCTGGTGCCACAATTATGACGACCACTACCAATGCAGGATCAGTGACTAGCGTGGCGATCCCGGACTACGATACAACTGTTACGGTCACTCCGACTTCAGTTCGACCCACCACACCGTCATCGCAGCTCATGAAGGTCTCTGAGACCAACGGAAGTGTGATCAATCTGCCACAAACGTCAGTTACCATCTCGACCGCCCAATTCCTACAGCAACAGCAGACGATAGCCTCGCTTATCCGACAACAGCACGATCTAAAGCAGATCATCAATGTGCTTCAGGAACAGCAACAGCAGCTTATGACCATTCCTACGCAGATCAGCGAACTCAAGCGTCAAAGAGCCAACCTGTACGTACCACCTGCTGCATGTATTTTGCTCTCGATCTCATGACTGATGCCTGATTTTGTTTTATCTCGATAGCAATAATGGTGAGACGAGAGACGAAGAGATGGTAAGCTCCACATTATTTGCTTAACCCTCCAGAATGTGTTAATTAATTTCCATTTGATTATCGCGTACAGCGAGAACTGCACAAGAAGGTCGACAGGTTGACGCAAGCCAACGAATCTCTTCACTCGTTGATTAACGCAGCCGAGCGTGAGGCGCGTCACCGAACGCTGGAAATCGAGTGCTTGTCGGAAGAGAACGACGAGTTGAGGCACCGCTGTGGACAGTTTGAGACGCGCTACATGGACGAACGTAAGCAAAGCTTCGTGTTGGAGGAGGAAGTCCAGCGGCTGCGCATGCTGTCTCTGACGCTGCAAGAGCAGCAACTTTGCCAGCAACAACAGCAGAGTTAAAAGGCTCGGCAACTCAGCCTAGCGCAGCGGTGTAAAAAGTGTCCCAAATTTTAAGAGACTAAATACAAATGTCAAGAAGACTTTTTTGCTTTCAAATGCCTCGTCGCACCGAGGATAAAATCGTTGGGGCTCATTTTGTGATATTGCAGAGAAGGATGAGTGCACAAAGCCAAGGAAAAAGTACTGGAAATGCTGACAGCGCCAGCAACGGCATTGACAGCGCATTCACGACCATGGTGCAGCGGTGGCTTGTCAAAGGGTCAAACGGGGAGTGGCAACTACCTAGACAGCGGCAACCAGCACAACCTACACCACTCGTTATGTACATCAATAACGGCCGTGTTCGAGATGAACACGTCGATGAAGTGAAAGTGCACCACGTTCACAACAAATTCCTAAAAGATTTCTTGGCGCGATCCAGAACAATCAAAACGACAGGTACCGATTTGAGCGTTACACAAGCTGCAACAGGTTCAGTCGACGTTGATGAACGCCCTTTTGCAAACAGCAAGAAGCAATATGGAAACGAAATCGAGGAAGATCACGATCGAGTAGAGTTTCCGTCGTCGACTCACGCTATAATCGACAATAAGGAGCGGGAACAAGTTCTCGTTTCAAACGGCAAGATTTCACCACTTTCCACTGCAAATGGCAAACGCGCAACGCCACCGCCAACTCTAAAACCGGTGAGGAAATCGAAGAAGCCATGTTCAGCAAATAATTTGAGCGCAGAATCGAGCCCAAGTAATGGGTATAAATCGAACGTGAACAAGGGATCGAAGGTGGATTCGGTCAGCAGTTTGGATGCACAAGCAACCCGTGAACAGGATGCACAAGCAACCCGTGAAAAGGATGCAAAAGACCGCAAAATGACGCTCAACCAAACTACAGGTGGGATATCTGTGTTGTGCAACGGCCAACGGAAGTGCGAGAAGGAACGATGCTACATGGCTGCGTATCAGCATGACCTTTGTCTCGTTCATGGAGAGCATTTCACTGAAGAAGGCAGGAGCTCCTCATCTTCACAAGATTTCAGTCAAGGTTGCACGCGGAATCAAGACAGGAAACTCGACCCAAGCAGTTGGCCACAACAATTCTTCAGCCAAGTCAGTGACAAGGTTGCACGCGGAAATAAGACAGGAAACTCGCACCAAGCAGTTGGCCACTACAATTCTTCAGCCAAGTCAAGGTCGTGTAGTACGTCACCGTCTACGTCGACCACCAAAATACGACCAAAGTTGCAGACAGCCGAAAAGATGTCGAAGCCGACGGCTTCCAATGCGTGGGACTTGTCAGATTTGCCAAACCTCTTCCGCAGAGCAAGTTGCAAGCGCGCGGTGAAGATGAAACAAGAGAAAGCTGATGGCACCAGTCTCGCTGCTCCGGATGAAAAGATCTCGACAACGAAACCAACAAGATCAACCGGAATTCGCGGTCGTAAACCGAACGCGCCCGTGTGCAAGGTGAGATGCTGTAGGGAAAAGGCGGTGGGGGCGGAGGGGTTCTGCCCGACACACGACCAATGCAAGCGATGCGTGATCGAAGGTTGCTCCAATCTGGCTACAAACGGAGCAAGGGGCCTATGCAGAAGCCACGGAGGTCGAGTGAAATGTACGGAAGAGGGTTGCGTCAAAAATGCTCACTACCAGGGCCTTTGTAATGCGCACGGAGGTCGGAAGACGTGTCGGATAGAGGGGTGCGCAAAGACTGTTGGTCGCTGGGGTTTGTGCTCGGCTCACGGCGGAAAACGACTGTGCCACCGAGAAGGCTGCAATAAATGTTCTCAAACTCAAGGATTTTGCGCGAGCCATCTTCGCGAGATTCAAGATCAAGCGGGGAATTCCTTGCCGTCCGGTGTGCGCGTCCGTGTACGCTTTAAGGAGATCGAGCGCGAAGACTGTTAAGACTGCTGTCTTCACTTTTTTCAACTTCGAAAACGATATTGCATGGCGGAAAATTTGCATGTGATAATGACCAGTGAAAGAAGCAGATCGCGCTCAGTTTTTTTGATCAACACGCATGATTAGTACTTCAACTACATGTTACCTCGTGTCCACAATGGTTCACCATTGTGGGTCGATTGTTTTCAACCACGTAGTCGCTACTCTAGCGTGCACTGCACGGAGCAGTGCTCTCAGTGCCGCGTCAAGGGAGAATAGTACAGGCAAGGCTGACGCGAGCTGTTCCGCCAACCACGAGTTAAGGAATAAGACGGCTGTGTGCTCAGATCCACACGGTCACCTGAAACATTTGGCTGGACCCCGGGGTCCCATCCGGACCCCGGGGCTCTCATAAGTAACCGGTACAAAACAGTACCAATTTTTGTTTTGGCTGCTGATATGCTGCCGAACTGTCAGCATGGGTGTTTTCTGGGGCGATGACGATGCCTTGGAATGACGCTCAGAGACTTCACAGTAATATCTGACATATTATTGTTCAATATGGCAGCTAGATGCTCTTGCTTGCAGGGCCCAAGGACTTCACAGCAATATCTGATATTTTAGGGCCGTTAATAGCTTCTGGATGCTCGTTCACGGGATGCTGGGCAAGCTAAATTTTGAAAAAGTAAGTCACGAAATGTTTTTTTATAGGTTGTGGTACAAGCCCGTAATAAAAAAAATAATTCCGGATACCGACATAATTTTTTGCGGGACCCCGGGGTCCCGCCAACTGTTTCACCTGCGGTTCTCCGTTGTCATGTGGGCAAGCGCTACGCTTTAGCGTCTCCACTCACCTCGCTTCCACCTCTGACATGCGCCAGCATGGGGCGTTTGTCATGCCGGACAGCCGGCGCCGGCGCAGCTCCATCCAGACGAGTTAAGAGTCTCAACTTGAGACTGGAGTGCAGCTTCGAGAAACATGTCAGGCATGGCGTCAACTCACTCCTCAGTGAGGAGTCCTCACCGAGTACTTGACAGCCTACCACCCTAGAAGGGTGCGGCTAACCATGGCGCCAGCGTCCAAAGGACGCACAATCCACTGACGGCAGCGGAACGTTCAACATTGCTGCATCGCACCGTGCCAAAGATACACTAGAAATTCCTGTGTGGGAACAGTAGTGAGCTCTGCTCACTGAGCTGTCATCTATGTTGTTTCCCCTTCTGAACCTATTGACTCTCCCTGCCAGGAACTGGGCAACTAAAATCCTGCCCAGCGGCAAGCAACCGATTGTACAACTGCCAATGCTGTGTAATCTCAGTTTTGCGTTGATATCCGCCAAGTTGTACCCATGCTCCGGCCCTTTGGAAGGGCCCTTCATTGCCCAAGTAGAGTCGAGAAGGGTGAAGTCGCCGATCCACCGAATTAAGGCGAATCTCCGTCCCGTAAATCTCGAATCATATTGAGCTAGAGGTCGCTTCACTTGCTTTCATTAAAGAGAACCAGAAACGGGCCAGCGGTCACCAAATAATATTTGGCTAGTACAGGTTTCTGAGAAAATACGATACAGAGCGCGCGCGTTCTCATCTGTCCAACACACGGGCCATTCCTCGAAACGCTGGGAACGGACTCACAGAAGCACAGCAACGCGTCGAGGCAACGACATTCACTCCCGTCTTGGCATTTCCGCATTTTCGCATTTCCGCATTCACTCCCATTCGTTGATGGTCACTCAGCGTGTGGCGCCCATACATGCCGACGACGCCAGTGCCTACCACGCCGGCAAGACGGCGCTGAACGCGATGCTGACGCGTCAGGATGAGTCTCCGCACTCTGTGGAGCAAGCAGAAGCCCTAGACGACGGCTACGATGACACAGCGCCATTAGGACTCGCCGTAAATACGCGCAACTACCAGGCGCTGCTGGATAATCTGGCGCGTAGAAGACGAACGGGCTCAGGGGCGTCGTTGGTCTCGAGTGGCAGCGTGTCACCCGGCTACCAGCGGCAAACAGTGGCTGTGTGCCAGCAACAGATGGGCAATCAACTCGAGAGCCTCTCGCTGGTACAGACGGTGGCAGTAGACGAGGAAGAGGAGGACGAAGAAGAAGGCGACCGCACTGTTGTGGGTCTTCCAGTTGACACACGCAATTACGAGGCCATTGTGAGCGGGAGTCGACCCATTCGCTCAGATCCAGGGACGTTTAACCTCATGAACCGCCGCGCAACGGTCGCTACTATGCCGCAGATGCCACAGCGTGTAAAGGACAGTGAGGAGATGAGACCCGATCAGAACCAGGCCGCCGTAGTTAACACAGGTGATGCTGGCGAGGACGACGCCGTCATGGGACTTCCCATCAGCACAGGAAACTACGTGGCGTATCTAGCAGGTCAGCAGGGATCAGGAATACAGCAAGCGGGACACCGAAACCGAGGATACAGCAATCTGGCACAGGAGAAGGAGCCGCGTGTGAGCGACCCGTATTTATCGTCCTCAAGACGTGGTAGATCTCCGGATTCGTACACCACAGCGCCGAGTAACAACAACCACGACAATACCCGTCCGTCCTGCTTTGACAACCGCCGCGCATCGAACGCGGCGTACGTCCCTCACTCCGGTTGGGTGTTTATTCAGCACGGCGCGTTCAAAACATGGAAACGCTACTATGCAGTGCTCTCAGGGACGGAGTTTAAGTACAGCAAAGGTGCGGGGCAATCTCCGAAGGGCTTTGGACTGTTGATGTCGGTACACAAGCTAGATTCCCTTCGGTATGGACTCTTACTTGAGTTTGGCGATGGCGGTACACTCCAGATCCGCTGTCCTAGCGAGAAGGAGTTTGAACAGTGGCATGGGGCGATGGAAAAAGTCATTGAACACAACCAGAACCTTAACTCGCAGTCCAAAACGTCGTATACGCTCACTGCTTCGGAGCAGCACGAAGGTTATCTGTTCAAGCAGGAGAAGAACAAGGCTTGGAAGCGCTGCTTCTTCGTTGTACGCATCGATGGATACATTGAGTGTCGAGACCACGATCACGGCACAGCAGATCGGAAGTGCTCCGGGTATATTAAGGCTGTGTCATTTGCTGATTGCCACGCGAATGGCCTTGCGATCGAGCTTAGCACTGGTGTATCCATGGTGTGCTACGCAGACTCGTACGACGAGCAGATGCTCTGGTACGGCGCCATTTCAGCAGCTGCCACTGCGAACGGCAAGACGGCCCAGCCCAAGACGTCGGTGAAGAGTTCCTACATTCAAACGGCGCTGTCGAACCACGCAGGGTGGCTGTATAAGCAAGCTGGGTTATTTAAGGGCTGGAAGCGTCTGTACTTCACACTACACGGCGTTGAACTGGCGTACGCTAAGGACACAAACTCGGAGACGGTGCTTAGCGACAAGGCCCATTCAGTGGAGGAATGGGAAGGACATGCGAACGGACTTTTGATCCGCTTGATAAGCGGACGCGTCTGGAAAGTGCACGCCGAGTCATACGAGACAGCCAAGCGATGGCGTTCCGTTATCAGCAGCGCGTGTCGGCACGCAGAAACTTTCAACTTGAAGAAATATTTAAACAGCCGACGTCGCAAGAAGCTGAGGCCTGTGTTTGGTGGCTGGCTTACGGATGTGCGGAAAGGTTCTCGCTTGCGTCGGTTCTACGTAATGGACGGGGCGACGCTGGGAGTTGCCAACGATGTGGACAACCAGCTTGAGCGTCTCGGCACTGTCGTGGACGTGGGCTCGACGCGAGATCTGGAATGTGGCATCGTGTTCACCCTCGCCAACGGAAATAAGCTCAAGGTGAACTGTGACTCGCTGGCCGACTCGAGGTGCTGGTACGAGTGTTTGAATTTTTCGCTCAAGTAGGAGCGAATATTGTACAAAAGTGACTGTGACGTCAGTCGTAGGGTAATGTGACTGCGAAGACAAGGCCTGACGGTAGGGCTTCATGTTCGTAGGTCAGTGGTAAGGAAAATATTTAGTTGTTTCATTTACTTTATGAGTTTTGTTGCAAGTTGGAGTACAGTAAGTGGGTGCACTTACGTACCTTCATCTTATTCGTGCGCCGCAAACAGGACGTGCAAGCTTCGATGAGACATTGAACTCGTCGTTGCGTACTTCTACTGCGGCCACCTTTTACTTCCTCGCTTTTATGGCTTCACTCTTTAGTGGCAGGCTGCACACAGCTTCCAGCGCAAGTTTAATGGCATCTCGAGGTGGCAACTCATTTTCGCTGTCAAGTACGGCCAAAGCAACTCGAGCGGTAACCTCCAGGAACTCGCTGAAGACCACCATCCGATCTTCGATACGCTCCACCTCTCGCATTCCCGAGAAACTTTGCTCCACAGCACGATCAAAGAGCGTTTCCTGTTCCTCGGGAGTGCCGGAGCAGAACATTCCGCAGTCGTATAACATGCTCCTCAATCGTACCGCTGAGAGCAGTTGCGGCCAAGTTGATGAAATGGATGAACACGGCGAAGGTGTGGAGACCGACGCATCGGCCGCCTCTGGATTGTCGCTTTTCTTCGGAGAAACTTGCTTCGAAGCATATTCTTGGGCGTATTTTAGGTAAAGCTTGAGGAGCTTCGGCTTGGCTTCCTGGAAAGTCGCCACCATTTTCTAGCAAAATCAAACACATAACTCAGCAAAAAGTCACTAAGCATAATGACGATCGCGTACATCATGGTGTGAGTGATCTCGGAAAGGTCCGCTTGTAAGTCGAGTGATAGTGGGAAGAACTTGAGTCTTGAGAATGTTGTCCAAATGTTCACTAAAGGAATCTTTCGTAGACGACGTCTCCATAGCCTGCACCACCCTTAGCAATGAATGGATATAGCCAACTCGAGACAATGTGCCACGATCATGCATCGCAATAAGTGTGTCGCGGCGTAAGCACTGCGAGACCACCTTCTCCACGGTTTTCTGGGCGTTAACATCATGGAGTCGTGCAAGTTCGCATTCATGAAGGAAGTGTACGAACTCGGCCCCGTTCATGCCGTACGTGAGCTCACTGCTACCAGTAGCGTAATGCATGTACCCCGCGTTGAGCTCGGAGAAACAAGACAGCAGCAACTCTTTAAGGAGTTCGCGTTCATGAGGGTCCTTTTCAATCTCTTCAAGGTGAATACGACTCCAGTCGTACAGGAACGCAGCCTCCACCTCCATGTCGGACAGGAATTGCCCTGAATTCACTTGTTGCAGCATCTCAGCACGCGCATATTGCTTCATTTCTTCAGCCGAAGATGAAGTTCCATCTCCTTTTGCCTCTGCGTCAGCGACTTGTTCTTCGGATGTAGATAGCTGCTTTGTCAAAACACCAGACGTTGTCTTCTTAACGTCAGCTTTAGCATCAGCAGCATCGGGAAAATCAACGCGCTTTTGCGAAGGAAAGAACGCATTCGTCGTCCACGTTGTGAATTGAGGTGTACCGATCTCATTCACAGGCACTTCTTGCTGAAATAAAGTTTTGCAACAAACGCATTCGAGTAATCAAACATTGAGTGAGTACAGTACACCTACATACCTGCAGTCGGACAGTCAAGGCTTCGTTATCCTTGCAAACGTCGACAATGCGCTTCTCCGGACGCAACACTTGGCCGTTCAGCTTGACGATACCAGCAGGAAGGAAGAATCCTTGTTTGATATGAGCATCCTCGCGTGTGCGACAGCGACCGTGCGGTGCAACAAGAGCGTACCGCTGAGCAGCAACTAGCCCGAGCCAGCGACAGGTTTGACCTCCTTCACCACAGGGCACCACAAACTGCAGACCATGCACCTTGACGTTGACACGCATTTGATTCGAGATGATACCGACGGTGGCGTGAAGAGTGCAGCTAGCAAATTCCAACACAAAAAAGTTCAGGTGAAACGACGCAACGAGTCGAGAGGACAAGTTTATTTTGTTTATTTAGCGCTCACCTCTTTGCCTCTCTGTATCGCATTTTCGTTTCCTTCCGAACTCCTTCCGACCTAGTTCAATATTTTGGACTCGATGTGGCGCCCTGCAAACTTACAAGGTCTCGATGACAGCTCACGCTTCTGGCAGCAGCTCCACTGGTAGCCTTCTAGTGGATACTTGCGCGCTACGAAGCGACCTGGATGGAACGAGCACGAGAGCGACGTGTTGGACTTGTTGGTGAACGTTTCGTTGCAGTTCTTGCACCGACGAGACTTGTGCATCGTTTCCAGTTCTTTAGAAATCTCGGCACGATCACGCGCTCGCTGCTTCTCGCGCGTAAACTCGTCTTTCTTCACCTTACGCAGGTAATCTTTCTGGGTATCTAGCAGTTGTTGCTGCAGCTCACTCACTTGGCATACGAGGTCTTCGATACGGTCTTTCGACGAGTCATCAATGCGCTCGAGCGTCTTGACTTCCGTCTTCTTACTGCGGAGCTGCGCGGTCTTGCGCTCAATCTCAGCATCCTTCTCTTCGATGAGCTCACGTGTAGCCACTAGGCTAGCGGACAGATCCTCCATTCGAGCACTGAGACGAGTGACTTCCTTCTTGAGGATTGAATTCTTCTCGCGAAGTTCCTCAATTGTACGATCTTTTTGTCGTAATTTGCTTTGAGCTGTCGCAACCTCTACATCTAGCGCATGTATGCGGTAGCTCGCATGCTGTTTATGCAAACAAGAGTCTCATTATTAGAAAATTAGCCTAAACTTGTTACATTTATGCGAACCTTAGTCTCCGACTTGACATTTTCAAGCTCTTTCGAAAGCGATTCCCTAGGATTTCAGTATGATACAATGAGGGCAGATCGGATATACGTTAAGCTCTCACGACGCACCTCTTCTTCAGCTCATGGAGTGCAGTCTTGTTCTTACCGCGAGCAGATTCCCACGCAGATTCCACAGCCTGAAAAATGAATTTGTGCGTTACTTAAGTGTTCATTTTTCGTGGTTGCAGCAAAAACTGTACGCACCGCTAGTCGTACAGCGAGGTTTTTGGCCTCCTCCGCTTTGTCAGCTACATCGTCCTCCGCAGAGACCAATTTGCGCTTGAGCTTCTGGTTCTTCTCCTTCAGTTCCAAAATTGTGTTTTCATGCTCGATACCCACAACTTCCATCCTAATTTTCAGCAACACAAAGTCAGATCACACAAGAACACTGCAGCTTTGCTTGACATACTCTCGAAGCTTCTCCTTCAGCCGAGCACTTCGCTTTTGCGAGTCTTCTAACTCCTTTAGCAAGTCCAGGCGCTTCTCGGTTTCTCCTTTAATGTCCGAGACCTGTTCCATCAGGAAGGCATTCTCACGCTCGAGTGCGAACACTCTTTCGCATTCACGTTCGTACTTTTTGATATACTGCTCCAAGTTGGTGGTGGCGGACACTTTATCCTTGTGCTCAACCCTGTCACCCAAACACTGCCTTAATCCCTTTCTCTCAACGTAAAAATTGGGTAATATTCACTCACTTTCTGCTCGCAACTTCACGGCTGATCGTGTCCTCGGCAGCCTCTTTGTAGCGCTGCAAAACTCGAAGCTCGGCCATCATCTTGGCTTTCTCAAGACGCAAGTCCTGGTGATCGGACAGCAATCGTTGGTACTGATCTTCCAGACCTTTGGCTTTGCGCTTCCACATCTCCTCTGTCACACTCCAGGGCTTCTGCGTCCATCCGTCCATTGCATCAGGCATGTTTCCAGAACCTCAGGAACCCCCAACGCTACAGGCTGAGAAGTTTCCGGGGCCTTCCAACGGAGGAGGAAGGAAATAGCTGGAGCTGCTGAGTGCAGCAGGCAGCAACAACAATTATAGAGACCTGGATGAAGCCAACTTGTCAATTTTTAAAGCTGCCACGCTACAAAAAGCTGATCATGAAGTCTATTAGGAGATGCGAGAAGGCAAGGAAAACACATAAAGATAGCTACCACACCTGCTTGAGCGGAGCTGTGCCCTGTCAGTCTAAAGAAAGAACAGGCAAACACACACCATGCCAAGAAAAGTTTGTACACTGCAGCATTCGGTGACAAGGGAACGGGGCTTAGTCCACATTTACAGTATCGTCAATGTGCTCGAAGAAAAGTATACACATTTGGGACCAAACTTACCATCAAAACTGGAAACGACCTTGTGCTGAATGTTGAAAATAGTTGACGATGAATGATAAACTGCAACATTTCAGGCCAGAACTAGAGAGTGAGATTCTTAACGGCCGTTGATCCGTTGAAACATCACTTGAGCTGGCGAAGTTTACCACGTCACGGGTATTATTCATCATCGTTTAGATCGTCGAGATTGGGCATGACTCGACCCGCGTGAACCTCATCAGCACCAGCTACATTGGTACTTTCCTCTGCGTCTCCATTGCTTTCCACATCGCTATCGTCACTGTCATCTGCAAGAGCAGGCAGTTCTCGTCCAGTATGCACCTCTTCCCCTTCATCATCCACCTTGTGCTGCTCTGTCGTCTTCTCTTCTTCTTCAGCCTCACTCTCAGAGGACGAGCCTCCATCCAGCCACTCCTGGAACTTCTCTGCACGCTCCTTCTCCTCATTCTTACTTTCATGATGTGTGTAGTCCGTGCCGTCCCAAAACCCACATTCGAGCTTACGTCCAGCAAAGAATCGTCCGCTCATAACATCCACACACCGCGCAGCACTGCCGCTCGACGCGAATTTAATCACCACGACGCCATCCACGTGCTTGGCAAAGAGCGTGATCTTCGTAACGTCACCGATCTTGGAGCACTCGTCATGAATATCTTCTTGCAGCTCCTTCTCGTACGCTTCATCTGACAAACCGCATGTTAAGTTGAGTTCTTCACACACCACATTTGAACCCAAGACCACAAACGCACCTTCAATCTCAGCGGGCGTAAACATGTGCTTGATCACCACAATACGCAGACCAGCGGGCTCATTCACTTCTCCTTCATTCCAGGAAAGCGCCTACATGGCATCACACCTTAAGTTAGCTATATTAGATAGGAGTGTGAAACGTCAGCACAGTTTACCTTTTCTTTCTCGAACATTTTGATCTTTGCGCGGCTGTCGATCTTGAGTTTTTTCCGCTTCACAAAGTCTCCTTCCTTTTGCTGAAACACTGCAGGTGATACATCAATTGGCCAACTGGTAGATATTGCAGTAACAGCGTTAGCAGAGCAGGTATTGCTCATTTGAGGGGGTCAAAAGCAGCGTACTCTGGTCGGATCTGTGATTTATCGAGTAGTTGCACAGCCAGCTCCACCGACGCTTCCTTCATGTAACACACAGACCCATCGCCCTGCAATCAAAAGCACATTTAGCGATTTAATCCCGCACAATCGTGGAACATTTCCAGCAGAACGCACGTTTAGACCGCCACTCTCTCTGTTCTGGTAGAGCTTGATGCGGGGCTCGCCAGTAGCGATATCCGGTTGGATCACGCCACACTTGGCAAAATGATCGTGTACCTCCTGTACTGTGACGTCCAGCGGCAAGCCGTTCACATACACCCACGTGTTCTTTTTGCTTTTCTTCCACTTGTCGCTCTTCTTCTTTTTCTTCTTCTTCCGCTTTTTGTCAGCTTCCGCGTCTGCTTCGGGTTGCTCCGCTGAATTCTCCTTCGCGGCCACTTCATCTCCAGTCGACGCATTCTCCTTGTCATTGTGCTTCTGATTCTCACTCTGGTTCTCGTTCCTATTACGGCCTTGCTTCTCTGCGTTCTCTTCTTGCATCGCTTCTTGCAGAGAAGCCAACTCCTCCTCAATTTTATCCTCAGGTGTTACATATGTCTTGGATTCAGCGTCAAACACATAGCGCTTGCCGTCTTCAGCAACAAGAGCGTCGGTCGACCTAATTCCACCACAAACAGCGCATGTTAAATACAATATTTACACATCAAACGATACAGAACAGCCACCTACTCTTTCTCAAAAACTTGGTGCTCCATCGGAACCTCGCTGGCCTGTTCTTTCAGCTCCGCCTCTCGATCTAAATCTTCGTTAGCTTCTTGTAAAAACTCCTTCAAAGATGGCACTTCACCTGCGTATCACCAACAGCACAATGGAGATTACTGTAAGTATACAGCACGTGCCAGTCGCAGCAAGCGCACTACCCACCGATGGGTTTCCAGCTGTCGAGCTCTTGGCTCCAGACGAGCGTCATACCGTCCACTTCTCCGTCCACAAAGAGATGCACAAGTTGCTGGGTCGTCACGGGACCCGTTCTTGCAGCTTCATTACCAGGATTCGCAGGGTCCTCAGCCATATAGTACCATACGGCCGTCCAGACGCGCAAATAGGCCGCGAAAGGCTCCACACTGTCGATCGCTGTCCATTCTGAGAGACGCTGAGTCCACACCAGCTGCTGGGGCTGAATGATACCTTTGCGAAGCAGTTTCTTTGCAATTGGAGCGGTAACAGGGCCCTTCTGCTGTCCCGTGACTGCGTCTAGGTACAGCCACAGCTCCGCCGCCATGCTTGAGCGCAACTTGCTTTTTTTACGACATTGATTGGGTGAAAACGGAAAAATATTTAAGCGAATCAAAAGAGTGAGGGAAAATGCTATCAGAGAAATGGCTACATTGCCATCAGTTGTTGCTTGGCCAAGTTGGCGGAGACATGGCCGACATGAACACGACGATGACGTCACACACGAGTCCGGAGGCTGGAGTTGGTGACTTTGTGGAGGTTGGTTTTGAGCCGTTGGATAACCAGAGAGCAGTGGCGCTTGTGGCACATCCAAGTGCAGGCGCCATTTCGACATTCGTCGGTACCACGCGAGACAATTTCCAAGGTCAGAGAGCATTTCAATGGCTTCTAAATGGTTCAGACCTGACTTGATATTGTGTAATGCGATCGATTTGCTTAGGTAAGAAGGTGGTTCGACTCGAGTATGAGGGATACACGCCGATGGCGGTCTCCGAGCTGCGCAAGATTTGTGTCATTATTCGTGAGAAATGGCCGGACGTTGTAGGAGTAGCATTATTTCATCGCCTCGGAGTGGTCGAAGTGGCAGAAGCAAGCGTCATCGTGGCTGCTAGCTCGCCGCATCGACGGGAGGCGCTGGAAGCTTGCGCCTTTGCCATTGACACACTGAAAGCCACGGTCCCTATCTGGAAATGCGAGCAATACGAAGGCGACACGAGGATGTGGAAGGAGAACGTCGAGTGGAAAGATGGAGCTGCAGCGAGGTCTTCCTGCTGCGGTAACACACGAGTCATGGTGCCCATTGAACATAAGTAAAGCAAGCAAGCAACACTGATAATAATGCGGCAAGAATGATTAACACGTTGCCGACTGCTAACAACAGATTAGGATATTCCGTTCTCTAAATTTAGTGGAATGTGGCGATTCATTATCTCCATAATCGAGCCGACGCGGCCACTTGGATGACGGCGGTTGGTAGCATCGAACCTCGGCGACTAGCTTTACGGTACGAGCCTCCTGGCATCATTGTCGAGTATATCTACCACAGCACCGCGGCCAAGCAGCTCTATCACCACGAAATCGACTTGAAGACGGAGCTGTCGTCGTTTGGAGCTAGCAGATTTGGCGTAAGACTACAAGTCCTTTGATGAATTACTCTTCATGACATTTTCTACTGCTGCTAGGAATATCGTATTGATGAAGTTGTCACCAATATCATTAGACAACACGCAGCTGTCGTCGGAGACAGCAAAATTCCGTCAGCGCAGGTGGGTAATAGTCTCCATTTTGTTCCGGTCAACTTCGTCGGTTGCTTACTAGCAGAACTGACTTCGATGTAGCTTGTCCGCTTGGTTCGAAAGCTGGTTGATCATCAAACCACAGGCCGAGAGCCTGTAGCTACACCGGCCCCCATGCTACCACAAGCGGACTACAATCGAGTGTCCGAAACACAGCTCAAGCAAGTGAAGCAGAAGATGGACCTGGTCTTTGAGCAAAACATCATTCGCCCAGACCAAGCAGGCTACCAATACGACAAGCAGATCGAGTTCCAGCAAGCTACAGAGACCTCCGATTGGGACGACTAGCACACGATAACAGTCATAAAAATAAACTGGATAATAGCAGATTACGGTCGATCACATCCACTTGACGTCTCCTCACACTTCGATCGCCATTAAGTCGAGCGTCATTTCCAGGCCTCCCACGAGCTTACACACCCTTCTTGCGCAGTTGGTGGAAGTGTACGAACTTGGATTTGCGCTTCTTGTTGTCCTTCTTAGCCTTCTTGACGTCTTCCATGTTTGCGTCGGCCTCCTGGTTCAGCAGAGCGGCCTCGGCCTCAGCAGGAGTCTGTTCCTTGACTACGCCGGTAATTTCTCTGCTAGCAACGGGTACTGAGGCACCCATGAGCTTCTTGAGGCTTGCCACCGACTTGCCAGTGCCTAAATTCAATAAAAACGATTGTTAGAGTGATGCGACAAGGGCTGGAAAGTGGTTTTAGAGCTCCTACCTTGAGCAGCAATGGCCTTCTTGAGGTTTTCCTGGATCTTGGCCTCCTGAATCGCCTGGTGCGGCACGCCGATGCGCTTACGCAGTTCCGTACGGAACTTTCGCTTGATCTTGGAGCGCAGACTCTTGGCCATCGTGTACGCAGTGTCCAGGTGACGAGCGAGTGCAGGGCAACTTCGATGGTGAATGAACAAGCCAAGGCTCAACCGCTTTGGTCCCAGTAGCCAATCAACCTTTGGAAGCAGACAATTGGTGGATAGTAGACTCGAATAAGGAGTTATGATTGGAAGAAACTAATTATGCGACGTGTGAGAACGGCAAAGGGTTTAATCGGACAAAAGGCATCATACCTTGATAGTGAGCATAATACTGTATGCTCACTACCAAGGTATGATGCAATTCATCTGACGACCAGCACTGAATGCAGTTGTTCGAATGGTCACTTTGTAGACTGCAGTGTATGATCAAACAATTGAAATCCAGATGTTTATTGGGATGTATACTATGTGTCTCTTCATTTCAGAACTCACCGCAACTGTCAACGTTCGCGAGCTGGCCGATCGCCAGCGCGGTTCGTTCCAGAAGGATTAGACGTGGAAGCAGAAGTTGGTGTTTATTAATAGGCTAGGGTGGGGTACGTTTAATGAAAGGGGGCCGGCACACGAGCACCCTGCTGCAGAGCGGTGTCGCCAGCACTGGCCACTAGGCCGGTGTCGAGGGACTAAGAGATCGCCAGCCCAAATGATACAGTCTGAGAGAGATGTGGTGTAGTAGAACACACAAATACCGTCAGATGTGGATTCCTTACACAAACCACAACGAATCGCCGAGTTAGGTCGGCGGTTGTATGGCCTGCGCAGAGGGTGGTCCCCTCGCGGTCCGGCCTTTCCGGGACAGACGAGTGGCTAGCTTCCACTCGGTTCCGACTAACCAAGTCAGATCACTTCCGAGGCTCCGCCGAGTTTGGTTTGGCTGAGCTCGTTCACAACCCTGTGCCCTCCACCAAAGGATAGACGACGGCGCGCGAGCGCTTTTACAGGTCACCGAGCGCAGAGGCTGCTCAGCTAGAAGTGTTACGGCACCCGGGCTATCCGACGTACCGACCCGCTGAGTATGCGGGACTTTCTTTCGCGCGTAGCGAGACTTTGTCCTACCCGGACCGACCTAATCTCTTGGCGCTACCAGTCAATACCCTACAAGCTATGCCTCTCGAGTACTGACGGCAGGCATAATCCAGCCCTATACAGGGACTTACCGGAAAAGTGTACACGTGTCTTGGACTAGGAAAATTCTGCTCTGTTATCTTCTGGGAGCCCTTTCGGCTCCCCCTACTTAATCCTATGCTTCTTATACAAATATCTAGTGAAATGTAGTCGTTTCGGATCTCTACCGACCCTTCAGCTGGGTTCAGGCGACCGTTGAGCTCAGCGGCTATCCGGATAGCATATCCGGGCAGATCGCCGAGTACTTACCGTGATCCTTTGTTCCTAAGCTATGGGTTATCAGACCGAGCCGATTCTTGATCTAAAGTAGGTTGGCGTATGGTCGAATCTGAAAATCCCTACACCACAACTGCCCCGGTTATGATACGAGCCGGGCTGGTGAGTGTCTTAATCCTTCGTTTGGTTCTGCCACCGTTGGTCCGTACTCGGCTGATGACGTCTCGCGCCTCTCCACCACCTTCTTCGGTACGTTCGTTGCTTCCGCTGTCACTCACTTTTCAGCTCCTTACTCCTCGCATGCTTCTCCAGCACAACTCGCGGCGCCACCATTCTCCTCCAACTCCTCGTCGAGGTGAAGGCGCGCCAGCTGAGTCGATTCCTCGACCCGTCGGCACTCGTGGGGTCAGCGACCGGCCTGAAGCTGGGTTGGTCGACCTAACAACTTCCCATGAGTCTGACGCGGAGTCGGCGGAGTCTTCTCGCGCGCGCCCTCCTGGTCCACCGAGCTTGCCGGGCGACACCACTTCGGGCACTACCAGTCAGTCAAGCTCGGCTGCTCCAGTGAATCTTGACTCCCTCATGGCCCGGGTTAACGAGCAGGGATACGAGCGCCGAGAAGAATTGACCCTCTTGGCGAGGCTCACGGACTACGGATTTACTCGTTCCGTGGAGCCTTCCGATCCCGCGCAGCGGCGAGTGATCTTGCATGCTGCTTCCGCGGGGGAACTGTTGGATATCTTGAAAGGCAACTACGCCGCTCTTGATTATCCCCAGATCATTGGCGATCTCCGAGCCGACAACCACGCTATTCAGGAGGAGAACCGCGCACTGACTCGGCGACTGGACTCTCTTGCTCTCAGCAACGTCGACTTGTCCACTCAGCTCTCATCGGCGCGACAGCAAGTGTCTCGATTGGAGGCTGCTGCCACGCAGTCGGCTAACCTCCTCGCGTCACTGCGAAAGGCTGTAGCTCTGAGTGAGGCAAAACTTGCTCGGGCCATCGCGGCTGAGCAGAGCAAGGTTGATGCTGCGTTGGGTCAGGCCCAGCTCCATCATCAGCAAGTCTTGGATCGAGACGCCTAGATCGACGTCCTTCTCCGATCCATCTCTGAGAGGGATGCGGCGTTCGTCACCCTTCAGGGCATTGCTTCCAAGCACTTCGAACAGCTGCAGGAGTCGGTGCGGTTGTACAGCTCCACTGGCACGCAACCTTTGCGGCACGCTCAGTCGGTGATCGCTGAGCAGCGGGCGGTGATCTTGCGACAGAAGCGGCTCATCCGTCGGAATGGCATTATTCCGATGCACGACCCTCACATGGCTGCTGCTGGCGGTGGCTTGCAGGTCCCTGGACTTGATCCGTCCGACCTTCTCCTTAACGCCCGGCTGTGTCGTGTCTTGGAGTCTCGCTTTACTGAGGTTCTTCACATTCCGGCGGGTGAAACTCGGCGGTTGGAGTGTCCATCCTCGTCGAGATGCTCCAGTGGCGAGTTCCGCTGTTGGTCCTAGTGTGGCTTCCCCAGCTAGTCAGACTTCTTCTGTGACTTCATCGGCAGACTCGGCTGCGGCTCCGGTCAGCTCAGCGGCGGCTACGAGCCAACCCGAGCCGACCCTCACCCAGCTTCACCGTACTCCTTTGACGAACTTGACTTCGACTCAGCGGCTTCGACGTTATGCCAACCCCAAGTCTCCTACTGCTGCAGGTCCTCGTCATCGTCCACCGGCGCCGCATCCGCCTCAGCCGTACGCTTGTCCACTTCCCGGGGAGGATGGACACGAAGCTATCAGTGCCCTTTTGCGCTCAAGTTCTCCTCAAGCTACTGTGTCCGATGGAGGAAGGCCCCGCTCTGGAAACTCCCGTCGTCGGACTCGGCGGAAGAAGGTTCGCCACCTTCAGTTGAGTTCTGCTACACAGCCCGCTGTCTCTGCTCGCTCTGAAGACGACGATGACGCTTCGAGCGAAGCTGAATTCGAGTTTGAGTTGCCTGAACCGTCTGCCGACACCGTTCCTGCGATTAATTCGACGACTTCGGCGGGTTCTTCGTCTTCCGGTCCTCTGTCGACTTCGTCAGTCGCGGCTACTCACTCACCACCGGTATCTTCTTCCGATGGCGTGGCTTCGCTACCTGTCCCGGCTACAAGCGTTTGTGCCCCAGGCTCGGCTTCGCCCATCTCCGCTGGGTTGCCCCAGTCAAGGGCACCGCTCAGCGTCGTATCAACGATGGTTGGGCGCTCCCAGTCGTCATCTGGCCGACCCTCTCACGTCTCTCCTTCTCGGGATCTGAGCGTATCCACTACGCCGACTGAACTAGTGACTCCGGCCGTGAGTGTCCTCAGGCCGTCTCTCCCTGCGAGCTCGGCCATGTTGACGTCCCCGTCTGGGCGCCCCATCCGGAGATCTGCTGCGACTGCCCGCACTGTGACTGCTCAGCTGCTTAAGGACCTTGACGCATCTGACGACGAGGTTTTAGGGCCTGGTGACGGTTCTGCACCGTCCGCCGGCTCGACGAATCCTGCCGCTGGGTCGCTCTTGGATCCCATATCTTTATCCGAGAACTCGGTGGGTAGTCCTTCAGGTTCTGACTCAGCGGCCGAAGATGCTCGTCGTTCTGCCAAAGCGAGAAGCCTTCATGCGGCAATCTTCGGCTCTGACGATGAGATGAATGATGAGTCCTTGCCGCCGAGTAATCGCCACTCCTCGCGACATTCATCGATGGATTCTGGTGACGGGACGACTTCTACCTCTGCGTCGGCTTCGGGGAAGCAGCAGCGTCGCAAGCGTCGTGCCTCGTCGAGTCCTACCGGTCACAGGTCGAAGCAGTCCAAGAAGCACAAGAAGCACAAGAAGCATCACAAGAAGCACCGGTACCACAAGCATCGGCAGCCTCCGTCAACTCCTGATCCGGCTCCTGCCCAATCCATCCCGGCTGCTCCTTCGCCAAGTATGCTCCCGGTAGTGTCGGTTCCTCTCAGCCGAGTTCGACTGCATCACGTCCGGCTTCGGTCACTCTGCCCAGCGCTCTTACACTCCCGCTGGCGACGCTACGGACCCGGGCTTCGCAAGCAGTTTCCAAGGATTGTCGCTTGACTCTCCACATGGCTCAACTCCGCGAGGTACCATTTATGCATTTCGGCTCAGCCCGTTGTTGGAATGCGTTATTGGATACACTGAGCAGAGGGGTGCAGCTGGAGCTCGTAGGAGGCAAGAGTCGTGTGCCACCTACACCTTGTTCTCTTGACGGCATTCGAGCTTTCATGGCTGTTTTTGATCCGAGCCATCCTTGTCAGCGTCTTCGGCGGATGCTCCCTGAGCTTCCTTTCTTCTTTTCTCTGTCGATACTGGAGGAAGCTCGGCGGTGTTTGGCTTCTCAGACCCGGCCTCGAACTTTGATGCAAGTTCTTGGAGTTATGTGGGTGAAGCTTCGTGGTGACAGTCCCTTGGACTCGGCGGGGAGGCCCATTCAGACAGATGGCCAAATCACTCGTTACTTCGTGGCTCTCTACGAGCGCCGTCATTGGATCGTCGAGTCGAGTGTGTTGATGGGTCTCCATCCTGACGTCAACCCGGCTGCCACGCCCGCTCAGCTTGCTGAGGTGTATGAGCTGTGGCTGGTGTACAAGCGCGAGCGCAAGCGTCGTAGTGACACTCTGCGATCTTTGGTTGTCGCTGTCTACGATCAGCTTTACTCGGCAGTCACTCAGAAACTCGGCGATGAACCTGCTCCTCTGGTGGACGCAGAGGTTTATTTCGACCCGTCCGTCCCCCATTATTCTCCCGTTAACCTTTCGTGGGTTCCCTCCGGGAGAGACTGGATCCAGTGTGCTCATGATGTGGATCTAGCCGAGCCCTGGCGAGCTTGGTGGCTAACTGACCCGGCGGTCCACCCGTATAACACCTGCTTCCGCGCTCGGAACGTGGACTTCTTGGTTTTCGCTCCGCGCGGTATGGATCCTCAGGTTGTTGACGACGCGGTTGAGGAGGACTTTGATCTTGCCGAACAAGCGCCTCCTGCCTATGCCCCGGGTGCTCCAACTCGGCTGAATCGTCAAGGCATCCACATCTTCACTGGGTCGTCAATCGGTGAGCTCGGCTCAGATGACGAGAGTGCGTCTGGTGACGACTCGGCGGACGATGGGTTGGGTTCTCCCAATCTCCGAGGCGCGTCTCCGAGTATGTCTCTGTTCGGCACCCCACTCCCCAGTGGGACGGATCCGCCTCAACCCACTTCAGCCGCGTCGGGTCCTGAGGCACCTGGTTCGGCGTCAGCTTCGTTGGCTAGCTCGGCGATGATACTTCTTGCCACGGCTGCGAATGTTGCATCTCCTTCCGCAAGTTCCCAAGGGATGACGTCTGCTACGACGCCACGCCCCCAATCGTCGAGTCCGTGAGCTCTTCCCATTTGTCTCCGTCGGGTTCAACTCACTTGGAGTCCGGATCGCCGACTTTTTAGTTTTCTTCCTTTGACTGGGCGTCCCGTAGGTATCGTTCAGGACTTCATTTCGTAATTATTCAGTATATGTAGTTTCGACACAGTAGCATTCCATCTCAACTCGGCCTGTGTCGTCCGCTGAGTTGGTGTAACTTTTGGTGCAATAGCTGTTAATCCTCATCTGCAACTTGCACCATTTGCAGACGGTTTTCGCGCTTCTTCTGTCGTAGATAGTCAAACAGGAGACCCCCACATGACAAATTCGACAGTGGTTCCCAAGTAGGCTCATCGTAGCCGACCCACTTAACTTTAAACTTCCGTTGTGATCGTGACGTACTTGTGGATAACGGTAGCTCATCGTCGAGAATTGCTTCGACTTCATACTGGTTCGTACTTGTGGCTGGCTCCCAGCTATCTTCAGGCAGTAATTCTTCGTCAAAGTCAAATCGCTGAGTCTCTTCGAGGTCGGCGATTAGCCTCGTCTTTGGTCTTCCGCCGAGTTCGGTGACTGCCTTCAGACGTGATACATGGACCACTGGGTAGAACCTATATCCACTCTTGTCGGGTAACTCCAATTCATAGGCGAATTCTTCCACCTTCTTCTTCACCCTGAATGGTCCATGCCATCGGTGGGCTAGCTTCTTGGTCAGGCCCGACCTGACTCGCTCCATAAACAACCAGACTTGATCTCCTTCTTTGAACAAGGATTTGGTGGATTCATCGCCTGGTTCTGCAACTTCATCTTCGTCATCTGCTGTGTTGTGAATGGATCTTCTCTCCTTCTTGCTCAACGCTTCGTTGTGCCCTCGAGCTCGTCGTACTTTCTCTCGCACTTGGAACTCAGCTGCTAATCGAAGTGCCACTTCTCGTTGTCTGTTCGCTTCTCGGCGCCACTCGACTGCGTCCGCCGAGTTGACTGGGCGTCCGTGTCCACGTCGTATTGAACTCGTCATAGCCTTGAGTGTAGACTTGGCGTCCCAACCATGCACCAGATAGAAAGGGGTTTCTCGCCGAGTCGAATCTCTTGAGTTGTTGATAGCGTGTACCATCTTCTCGGCGATGTCATCCCAGTCGGCTTGAAGTGGGTCTTCCACGTAGACCCGTATAGTCTGAACCATTGTCTTGACTGACCTCTCTTGTTGATAGTTGGCTTGTGGTCGGTAACTCAGCGTAGCTCTTGATCTCGACTGCATCATCTCGGAGAACTTTTGGAATACTTCACTCATAAACCTTGGATCTCGGTCGTGCCGTATCAGAGACGGAGCCCCGAACTGCCTGAAGACGCATTCCTCAAATACCTTGGCCACTTCGAGTGCCCCGGTGTCATTCATAGCCTTAGCGATAACGAATCCCGTGAAGTGGTCCTGGAACAACAGCAGTGCAGTATTACCCCGCTGAGTTCGAGGAAGGGGAATCACGAAATCCATTGACACGACTTGGAATGGATGGTCTGACACCACATTTCCCGGCGAGTAACCTCTCAACTGTGGCTTGCTCTTACTGGTATTGCAGTCCTCGCAGGCCCTAACATGTTTCACCACGTCGGCGTAAAAACCAATCCAGTAGTAGTCGGCCTTGACTCGGTGATAAGTTCTGACGATGCCTTGATGCCCTCCTTCGATCGAGTTGTGACAGTTGTGAAGTATTTCGTCGACCATGGTTGACGGAATCACCAATCTCAATGAGAGGTTCGGTTCGCCGAGTTCGCCCAGTCGGCGGGCTTCATCTCGGCGGTATAACAGGCCGTCTTCGCTGAGTACAAAGCCTTCTGCGACTTTGCCGGCATTCTGAGCTCGACGGTGTGTAAGGCCCTCAAATTCACCTCTTAGGTACGCCTTCAGATCGGCCCACCTGAGTTCTTCATCTTGTGCCTTCGCGATTCGTCGTCTGCGCTCAGTCTGTACCGTCACTGGATCAATGTCGTTGGCATTCTGAGCTGTCTGGGCTGACTCCATCTGCGACCCTGTTTCGACATTTGGGGTCGTGTGGTTAATCCGCCGGGTCGATGCCCTGCTGACTTGTTCGAATTCATCTCCACTGCTTTCAAACGCAGATCCTCTTGGATTTATTGACACGGCTTCGTGATCCTGACTTCCTCCTCTTGCTCTAGCCGAGTCTTCATCCAGCTCGTCCTCAAAGTGAACTCGGCGTACTCGGCTACGAGTGACTGCCGTGACAATCGGGGTTTCCGCTGGATTGTCTGTGGCGTACAGTTCTTCGGCTACTCGGTTTATCATTCTCAGTTCTGCTTTCCTATCCGTCCCGAGAATTACTCGTTCAGCTTTAGCTTCAAGTGCTTCTGTAGCGAGAGAATCAGCCGCTGCGTTATAGTGTCGCGCTATGTGTCGATACCGGACCGAGTTGAGTTGCTTCGTGAGATCCTTGTGTCGAGCTAGCTCCACTTGCAACGTTTCCTTCTTGCATGCTATCACCCCCATGGATTGCTGGATTGCAAGCCGGGAGTCACCCACGATAATCAAATCGGCGCAAGGTGCTTCAAGGAATCGTCGAGCCCGATAAACGGGGTTATCGACCCCTGGAGCAACTGGGCGAAGTCTACATATCGTTCACGTACCCGCTTCGCCTTCAAATCGTAGGGCGACAACATAACTGCGAAACTGACTGCGCGGCCGTACAGCGACTTTGACTTAAACACCCACTCCAGCGTGGAGAAACGGGTGTAGACGTGTAGCGTCTTCCCCGCCAAGAGAGTGTAGCACACTTTCAGCAATTGTAACAGCGCGACTACTTCTTTCTCAGCGGGATGATAGCCGAGTTCATTCTCCTTTAGTACGCGTCCGCAGAAGCGAACTGGGTGCAGCTTGTCGTCGTGCGGTTGCATCAATGTACTGCTCAGTGCCCAGTCATTGGCGTACAACATTATGTGGACTTCTTTCGCCGAGTCGAAATGACGCAGAATTGGAGCTTCTGCTACCCGTCTTTTGAGCTCGGCGAATGATGCTTTTGCTGACGCCAGGTCACCCCCCGGGCCAAAGTCCGTATCCTTTAGCTGATCGAGTACTGCTCCATAAACAGCCAAGTTCTGGATGAATCGACCGTAATGGTTAAGTGCACCGAGAAAAGCTTGCATCCCTTTCTTTGATTTCGGGAAGGAGTACTCGGCGATCGCGGCTATCTTCTTTGCGTCAGCGCGTATGCCACTCGGCGTCCCGGGTCGCGGCACCAGTTGTGGTGTAGTAGAACACACAAATACCGTCAGATGTGGATTCCTTACACAAACCACAACGAATCGCCGAGTTAGGTCGGCGGTTGTATGGCCTGCGCAGAGGGTGGTCCCCTCGCGGTCCGGCCTTTCCGGGACAGACGAGTGGCTAGCTTCCACTCGGTTCCGACTAACCAAGTCAGACCACTTCCGAGGCTCCGCCGAGTTTAATTCGGCTGAGCTCGTTCACAACCCTGTGCCCTCCACCAAAGGATAGACGACGGCGCGCGAGCGCTTTTACAGGTCAGCGAGCACAGAGGCTGCTCAGCTAGAAGTGTTACGGCACCCGGGCTATTCGACGTACCGGCCCCCTGAGTATGCGGGACCTCTTTCGCGCGTAGCGAGACTTTGTCCTACCCGGACCGGCCTAATCTCTTGGCGCTACCAGTCAATACCCTACAAGCTATGCCTCTCGAGTACTGACGGCAGGCATAATCCAGCCCTATACAGGGACTTACCGGAAAAGTGTACACGTGTCTTGGACTAGGAAAATTCTGCTCTGTTATCTTCTGGGAGCCCTTTCGGCTCCCCCTACTTAATCCTATGCTTCTTATACAAATATCTAGTGAAATGTAGTCGTTTCGGATCTCTACCGACCCTTCAGCTAAGTTCAGGCGACCGTTGAGCTCAGCGGCTATCCGGATAGCATATCCGGACAGATCGCCGAGTACTTACCGTGATCCTTTGTTCCTAAGCTATGGGTTATCAGACCGAGCCGATTCTTGATCTAAAGTAGGTTGGCGTATGGTCGAATCTGAAAATCCCTACACCACAGAGAACGCTTCTGTCTGTCGGCAACTCGGGTAGTCCTGTCCTCTTGCGCGTAATCCGAATATACAGGCTCGGACATGGATCCTTCCAGGTATACAATACAGACTAGTACATTCCAGGTCCAATGGCGCACACGACCAATATATCTCCTTTGTGCGTCTCCCCACTTCTCATTTTGGGGCTTGCACTCATGCTCTACCTGCTTTATTCATCCTGCTACACGCCGGCATATATTGTTCTCAGTGCACCAGCAATAGCAGGAAACCTCTCTTTGCTGTTGGATGGGGTCCGTATATAGCACTCACGGGGGCTCGAGGCGCACGTCTTATGGTAGGGTGAAGTACTCTACGTGTAGTAAGTCTTTGATAGTATTTTTTTAATATAGATGTACGTACAAAGAGCTCTCCTATCTAAGCCCCGCCGCCAATACCACCACCTACTTTGCCGCCTGACCTTCACCAAAGGCCTTCCGCCC
The DNA here is from genome assembly GCA_011320135.1 of Phytophthora betacei. Classification (NCBI taxonomy): domain Eukaryota; phylum Oomycota; class Peronosporomycetes; order Peronosporales; family Peronosporaceae; genus Phytophthora; species Phytophthora betacei. The sequence continues at coordinate 727,190 of JAANHX010000116.1, read as the reverse complement.
GGTAATCTTTCTCCTGGTGAAATACCAGTCGCTCGCGATCGATTTAGCCTTGCCCCACCCCTTCTTCCTAATCGTCTATTCTCCGTGTGCGATCTGCTGTAGTCGACGTCATGGTAGCTGTTTGCTGCTTAAACGTTTCATCGCTTCGTCTTGTACTCGCAATCCTTCTCTGTCTCTAACTTACAGCCGTTTTACTACAGTCTGCAGGTCGGAAGCGCTGTCACACTCCGCACTCTCTGTAGCTGGTGAAGTGAGATCGTGCTGAGGCTCGTTCGCATGCAGAGATTTGTCTCCGGCACGTCTTGCCAGCAGTAGTTTATCTTAGTACACCACATCAGTTGTGGCTTTTGTTATGCGAATATAGAAGTGGGGAAAAGCCAAAAGGGGGAGACAGCTAGGTGCGACCTTGAAGGATTTCAATGGGTTCGCGGCTTTCTCGGAGTAGTACTTATATTAGTGCTAATATCATTACAGCGCTCCTTTTGTTTTAAGAATACAAGTAGATATAGCACTACTTATGCCATTTTCTTAGTGCTATAGTAGAAGCAATATGCATATTATTACTGTTATCACACTATTATCAATATGCCGGAGGCTACTACCGAATGCTGGCTGTGGTACATGTTCGGACGCGCGTCCGACTTGTCGCTCCTGCAGAAGCAGGACATCATCATCGCCACCGCCGGCCTCATCTTCGAGCGCTTCATCCAGATCAAGCCGTCCGAGGAGCAAGGTATCTCGCTCTTGTTTTCGGACTTGCCCGGTGTATACCACCGCGTTGGCACTCGTGGTAAAGGGCTCTGTGCATTGACCAGCTGGACAACTCGCCAGCGCTGCCAATGCAATCAGATGTCTTCTTGTCCGCAGTCACGCCGCGTCTGGAGATGCTTGACAATCCCGACCAGTATGCCGCCCTTGGAGCTGCTACTACCACCGCGTCGCCCGGTTCTGCTGCTGCCGAGAAAACACCAGCCATCTACTCACACGTCAATCGAGTGCTTGGCCGGATCGCTACTATAACGGAAGTCGAGGTGGCTCTCGCTTTTCACTCATTTAACCGGGTGGTGCGCAGCACGCCAATGGATGCTACGGCCTCCCTTATCGCTGGATCTTCGACCATGGCGCCTGGAACATGTGCTCAACGAACAAGGGCTTCAATTACATCTTTAACATTAGCCCGTTTGGTGCTAAGCGAATCTTCGGTCGACTGCTGAATGCGCTTACAGCTTTGAGTCTTGACACATGCATCACGGGGTAGAGCCGATTATTTTCTTCTTTCACTTGAAAGTCCATCCGGGTGGTGAGATGGGGGTGGGGGTGGGGTGGGGGGTGGGGGGTGGGGGGGGGGGGGGTGCCGAAGCGCTCGTGTGCAGCTGGCAGGGTCGTGCCTTGAAAGCTTGTTCGCTTGGTCGACCCATCTTGCCTGCAATACGAAGCTGCCAACGACCACAGAAGACATATAAACGTACACTAAAAAAATAATCCAAGACCACACGCTCATTGAGTACCAGCGTATTGTCATTGACCAGTCAGCCCAGCCAGTAAAGCGCTAGAATGAACGCATGGATAGCCTAGAATCGAAAATAGAAGGCAAAAAATAGAGTGAAAGCGTCTAATCAAGATTCAGAACCTCTCGATCAATTTGGCACGATCGCGGACTATGGAAGCAATATTGCTTTAAGCACGTTTGCGTCCAAGCCTGCCTTGCTTCAGCGGTACAAAGAGTTTGCCCGCCAAGCAGGTTTTGCTATACGGATTATTCGCCGACTGTCTCTCTGTCCCGTGTGTAGACAGGATTCCAGAGTACTCGCCAATAACACTTCCAGCTGAAATATAACCACCTGCATGAACTCCGTATCCAAACTGAGTATGAACCAGCTTCACCCCCCGAGAGCTAAAAACACTATTTTAGTATCGTCCTTCGCGAGCACAGTTTTCGGATGTGCAATAAATCCCTGCGTCTGCGATGCTACATCAATCTCGCTCGCAGTCACATGGACAGTCGAATGGTTCAAAAATATTTCCATATTCATGAAAACAATGTTTTCAGGACCCTCAGAAACTAAATTTTTCCGAGATCCGTCTGGCCAGAATTCCGAATCTTGTTCAACGTCATAGTTACGGATGTTAAAGGTCAATTTCATCATTTTTTTCTTGGACGTATCCTCTATTCCTTCATACCGAAAGACGTTTTCTACTGCTTGCTCCTCAATGTCTTTTATTACAAATTACTCGGTATCCTCTAATTAAATGCTGCTTCCAGGTATATATTGCGCTTTTTTGCTCGCTCCGTCAGATCTATTGGATTGCCATTCTTCCCAACGCTTGCGACAGCTGCTGGAATGATACCAGACCATATTGATTGCCAACCAATTATTTGCATAGGTAAGACGTCATCTCGCCATAAGTTGGTTGGTTGCATGTCTCACCGAAAGCGTTCCAGTGCGCTTTGTCAATCGACTTCAAATAATCAGCTGCTACTGGACGGGTATCGGATAGTTTTGAGCCGTCGATTCCGCATTTACTGCGCATCTGCAATACTAGAGCCCACGTTTTCTTTTTAATGTTAGTGTTGATGTGACGTACACAGAAGCAGTGGACTCAACCGGGATATAGCTCCGTCATAGAAGCCAGCGATCCTTTTTAACGGTCCGACAATATCGCTGGTTTTACAACTCACCAATCCTCGCGTTTCAGCTGCCCAGAAAACCATCCCCAGTTGATGTAGGCCTCCTGCCCGACCAACGCTAATATTAACACCATGATACGACCTTCCACATCTTATGTGGCTACAAAAGAAAAAAGTCACGTTCGTTCGTATCTTCTTTTAAAAGCGTGTCCAACGAGGCGACGACAGTGCGAAAGTGCCTGAAAACACGCACTTGGAAAGAAGTAGGCTCATAAAAAACGCTAGAGGTATACATCAGAGCCATTTGACACTTAGCTTAGCCACTGTTTCCAAGTAGCTCTACAGATTCTGGTGACTTTTATCCATGCTTCCCGCTCTGTTGCCCGCATGATCCGCGAGGCGGTCTGGCATATCGTGACGTAATTTTTTGTCTTAAGAAAGTCAATAATAGCTTTTCCTTGGACCGATGCCCAGGTTCCACGGAAGACTGGGGCCATTTCGCTCCCCCCTATGCCTCTCAGAGTGTAAAAAGGGATATTATGACAGCACTGCCGCTCCGGGCTATCAGCAAGCCTGACCTCGACAAATACATAGCCGTTTCGGAGGCCAGCATTCCGGTAGTGATCGTGAATGATTCAAATCTTCGAAATCGTCCAATTTACATGTACTCGTGAACGTTGATGAAGAGCGGATAGTGTTGTTTACTTCCAGGAACAAATTGTTACTGCCCTTTTAATACGTTGCAGGCGTATTTTGCGTTGGCTTCTTTTTTCGGAAGCTGTTGCTTTCACGCGTTGGAATTACTGACAAGAGCCTTGCGAATTTTTATTGCCGCGAAAGAGTGTGGGGTATTACTCAATTCATCAATTATTCTTGTGCATCGAACTGCATTTTTTTGTAAAAGCTCGCTGCACAAGAGCGACGAAGGTGTTAGTCGTCGTTACAAACCCATTTTTTTCTTAGATACAACGGTCAACTTCAGCTACGGTAGCGAGGTGTGGTGCCTATAAATGCGGGGAGGCGAACTATCAGAGCCAGAAGTAAAAAATCCGGTTAAAAAAATAAGATCCTTCTTTTGACAATATACGTTAGTTCCTTTCAAATAAAAGTTTTGTATGGGTGAAATAACTGATCACAGTCGGCTACAGGTACACTAACAGATTGTATTGTATACTGCTATAAGCATTTTCATTTTTTCGGCATAATTGTGTCGGGATAATTATGTCAATAGCACTCTTGCGCAGGTTAAAATCGGCCTCTTGCAGAACTGCTATCTATTCGATATCACTAGAGAGCAAATCGTGCTTACAATGTTGTGTGTCATGGATTACGCTCGAAGGCGGCACGAATGTCCGGAAGATGATCGTTCAGTGGTAACTCTTGTAGAATAGACGGAAATGATCATAGGCTGCTGACTTCGAATAGAAAGCTGTCATGCTTCATTTGCTTTGATCGTCTCATTAGAGCTTCAGTAGGATTGACGTACAGTTATAATTCACATTTGAGCACTTCAGCAAAGTCATCAACCGTGACTACACACTTAACACACGAACAACGCTGGGCTTATTGCTCCAACTGACAAGCGATTGTTGTTTCGATGAATCAACAAGCATGTGGGCTGCAATACCGCTTGCTGTAAAGTAAATCTGGCATTGGGTATACAGACAACGCCGGAAAAATTTCGACCGACACAAAAATACGAAAGTGATTGTGAGCACGATTATTTCCCATAGTAAGTATTTCTGTTTCTATCCGGTCATATATTTAATACATGGGTTGTTTAGTCCAATAACTAGCAAGAAAAAAAAACGAATGGCCGGAGGAAAGCACTGCTTGCGCGACGAAGCGCGTTGAGAGAAGCTTCACAATGAGGCAAAAGCGCGAGGACTTGACGATCGCAAAGCGTGATGGATGTAAGGCCGCCTCTGAACAACTAAAAATTGCGCGAGGGACTGCCTACGATTGGCACAAGCATGAGTACGCTATACGCAATTTTAGGCAGCGTCACTCGTCGGGGAAATTTTTCTTGGCATCTTTGATCTTTTAACATTCATGAAAAATGTGCGCAGATTGAAGCATTTTAGTAAATGAGCTATTTGTGCTAATATAGTCTCGAGCTAACTTGTTTTACATTAACATGTTGGCTTAATCAACTGCGGGCAAGATTCACTACACGCGGCAAATGCATCCCTAGTGTATTACAACCTACATAAACAATAAAAAAGCGGGCGAGCTTGCGCCAGAGAGCATAGTATAGCGTTTTGCTAATCGGTAACATTTTTCAAATTCTGTCAAACATTCGTAATTTTTTTAAAAGCTTACTTTAATGTTTTATATTGCGCCAAATAGCAATGATATATCATCACAGAAGCCTCAAGCGGCTAAAACATCCTATGAATACCTCGAAGAGGCCGTACAGGCGTTGCATTGGAGGTTTGGTCCAAATGTAGTGCTTTCAGTAGCGGGGGCATTCTATATATTGACATACTGTCTAACATGCCACTAATGAAGTTGTGGGCTGGCAAAGAACGCAAGGACTCCACGCAAATTTTGGGTGTGGATATGCACACCGGTCAAATGACTGCAGTGTTAGCCATTCGCTATGACGTTATGACATTTGTTGTGTGAATTTCATTGATTTTAAATTCTTCTATTTTTTGCTTCATTTTAGAAGAGGAAATGCCAATTCTAATCATCATACGTGGTGTCCCTGGTAGTCACATCGAGGTATACGAGATGGAGCAGTGTGAACGGCCACTTCTACGCTATGCACGAAAATGTATGGATGGGCACGACTGTGTGGAAATTCGAGAAAATAGTACAAACACTAAGCGTATTGCAGCCAGCACACACACAGTCTGGGTGCCACACAGATCGTGCACATGCTGGCTGCTTTGCCGTGCGACAGACTGTCAGTGTCTCTGTACAGTCTGACAGAGGAATGAATGGTCCATGGATGCATACCAATTAGCCAATCATAGCTGACTAAGGCAAAGAAGTCAGTGGCTTCCACAACCTTAGTCAGCTCTTTCCACAATTTTCCCAGTTGGGCACAAGCGGCGCGGCCTGCCTCGGAACCGACCACCGATACGGCGGCGCCCGTGCGCCATCCCTGACGACCACCACGATATGCAGCGCGCACCTACGGACTACTACGACATGCAGTACATACATCTGGACTACTACGACATGCATTTTGATCCCGCGCGGGCGCGACCTGCCTCGGACTTGATCACCGGCACGGCGGCACCCGTGCGCCATCCCTGCCGACCACCACGACATGCAGCGCGTACCTACGGACTAATACGACATGTAGTACCGGCCTACATGCATTTCGTGCAACCACTGTAAAAACTACATCATTAGAAATTGTAAATAATCAAAATCGGTAAAAACTGCAAACATAGTTCTCCGAACCAGTGGCTGGAAATCACTACAAGTTTTGACAGCCGATGCGCGAAGCGCTCCATACAAACGCGCACCGCCTCAAGGCGGTGGATGCGGCCTGTGAAAGCGGTGTCTCGACGAGCTTGGCATCCGAAAATAAGTGCCACCGCTCTACGCTGTATCGATGGACGAAAAGAAGACAAGACATCGAAGCCGCTGCAGCCGGGAGCACTAGGTACTATTCTTCAAGGGCGTCGTGGGCCTAAAGTTGCTTTTCCAGAACTAGAAAAAAAGTAAGATCATTCGAGTTTTATATATTATATTTTCTAACAAAATGTTGCTTTCTAGGCTTTTGGACTGGGTTCGTGACATGCGCAAGAACAAGGTGCGCGCTGTCACGTCGAGGTGCCTGCTCATGATGAGCGCACATTTAGAGCCACGCTTTCTTCTCGGTCGCTCGGAACAAGCTGCTGTTGAGTACCTCCGCCGTTTCCGCAGCAGAAACGGCTTGAGCGTGCGTCGTATCACGCACAAGGGTCGACGCAAGCGGAGCGAAGTGCAGGTATGTGCTAAAATTATTATTTCTTTTTAATTTGTTGCTAAAAGACTAATTTTACTATTGAGGTCGTTGCTGACGAGTTCGGCCTCGCAATGCGCCATAAGATGGAAGTGTTTAGCGCAGGAAATGAGAAGTATAATCACTTCTACAATATGGATCAAACCTCCATATATATCGACATGAATCCTAAAACAACTATTACGTTTCGTGGGGAACGTGACGTTGATGTTGTGCAAGGTAATCATTTTGTTATTGTCTTATAATATAAGACTTATATACTATTGATTCTAACTGTGATCTAGGAATGTCTGAAAACTCTTTTCGTGCCAGTGTTTTTCTGTGCGCATCGGCCACTGGAAAGAAGCTGCCAGCGTTTATTGTGTTCTCTGGTGCCACAGGAGGCCCTGTTCACTGCGAGCTGCAAGCTCATCCGCTGCATAAAGCAGATGAGGTTGTGCTTACTGTGCAAAAGAATGCGTATTGTGATGAGCGCATTATGATCGAATGGGTCAACGAGGTATGCTTTTATTTTTCTTTATATTTTGTTGTTTTTACTAATATTATGAGCAGGTGTGGACTCCGTCGGTCACCTTTTGCCGCATGCTCTTGCTAGACAGCCTAAAACTTCACAAAATGGGCTCCGTTCGCGCCAAGCTTGAGGAAGCTATGACGGGTGTAGACTTTGTGCCAGCAGGAGCGACAGGACTTGCCCAGCCGATGGATGTGTCTGTCATGCGTGTTTTTAAACACTGGTGTAGAGAGCTATACGTTCAACACCACATTACAAACGACTTTAGCTTGAACGCTAAGGAAAGACGCAAGTTAATCACGTCTATAGTGCACGAGGCGTGGAGGGCAGTTCCCCCCGAAACAATACAGCGGGGTTTTGTCAAGGCGGGCCTCGTTCCGATAGGACCACGAATGGTAGATGGCACGTTTCGTGTTGCCGAGCCACCAGCGCCGGAACTAGCATAGCATAGCTCACTCACTAAAAACTAAAAGTTTGGTGCTATTTTACATTTTTTGTCAAGGATGGAAGTTCGTTGTAGAAGGGGTGTCACCATATAGATTTTGGTTGTGTTGACTTTTTACGTTCGCGGTTGCATGAAATGCATTGGTTGCACGAAATGCATGGAGTCCGGTACATACACCCGGACTACAACAGCATGCATTTGGATCCCGCGCGGGCGCGGCCTGTCTCGGACTTGATCACCAATATAACACCACCTACGCAAACATTGTACAGCTGAGTATGAATCTTTAACGTCTCCAAATATTTAATTGGTGTTTTACCTGGCAAAACAGACACTTGCTGTTTTTATACTTGCTCTACATCCGAGCTACTGCTGTAGAGATACCGCATCATGACAACTAATGCAGCATCGAGGTATTCACTTGGAGATGACGCAGAGGTACGTAATACACGTACAATTCCTTTCAAATCCTGTTTCAATTATGATGTGGCCTTCTTCTCGTAGCCGCTTTCTTCCCCATTGCTACTGTCTTTTCCAAGCCCCGCCAAAACCTTTTGGAGGTGTGGTCTGACAAAAAATCCACCCTGGAGATGATGCTTATCCGCTAGCCAGCTCTTGTCATTGTATGCTAGATAAGTATTTGTAGGTAAACCTTTCTCCTGCGACTTAGCCAGTGAATATGCATATACATCTATCTAGCATAATACGCAGCACTTTACCCGTCCTATCGCCTTCTATAAACTGGTGCGCCGTAGGGAGGTCCATGTTAAAAGCTAAGAACGTGGTGAAGGATTTAATTGCCGTAGTACGGTCTTTTTTGCTGTTGCCTGGAGCAAGACATGCGATTGACAGGGCTACAGCTCTGCTCCCCAGCTCAGCACGTCGATGTAGAACCAGCACTTCGCGCTCTAATGTGAAACCCTTCGGAACTCTTGGGCTTCGACTGCGGTCAGAAACCGTAGAGTATTTTAAGATATGCAGATGTATGAAAGTTTGTATTCAATGCTAAATATTTCTTTAAATTTCTACCGGATCTGGTTGGAATACTTGGAGAACTGTCCCAACCCTTTCATGATTAAAAGTGGCCAAACGTTTACTTATTAATGATGATAATAGGCCAACCACCAGGAAGGCGGTTGGCCTGCAATTTCATAAACATGTATCGGTTGGAATATAGAGCGTATTATACCATAACATTAAATCGCCGACCTCCGCCAATCTCCGACCGTACAAAAATTTGTGGTTCATCAGTCGTCGGTATTTCTATAAACAAATAAATAATGTATTCATTAGATGTTTTGGGTCAAATTAAAAATACAAGTAATTAAAAAAAAGACACTTAGCGTGCTGACGGTGTGGAGCGCCCGCGGCAACGGTGATCTAGCGAATGCGGAGATGTGGCATGAGGTTGGCAAGCGCGAATGGTGAGCGCCTGTGGCGAGCGGCAGGAGGGCGTGCCGTTGGCGAATGAGCTAATGTTGGAACAGCGGCAGGGACAGTGGTGGGGACAGCAGCAGCAGCGGGAGCGGATGCTTGGATGAGGCCGAGAGCAATGCGGTCAAGCTTCGCGACAAGGACGGCATGAGTGCGGTGGCAGAAGCTAGTGACGGTTGGGGGGGGCAGAGGTAGGGGTGGTGTAAGAGTCGTGGCGCTGAGTGCTGGTGCAGAATAGCTGAAAACTGCGGAAGGAGGAAGGAAGGGCGGAAGGAAACTGCTGGAGGAGCGGTGGCTAGTGGTGGCGGACATACTGGTACGAGTGCGGTGAATGCGGTTTTTCCGGATGTGGAGACCAAATAACGGCCCAACATGTGTGCAGCTTGTGAGCTGCTACTGTAATATTATTTATAGAATGCAAAATACCTATATATCTGTCTACTACTATAAAATCTACCACAGCAATAATGTATATTGGTGTATCTCCTCGCTGAGGCTGTTGCATGAGTTGCCCTGATGAGTCGTCCAAGTCGAGCTTTCTAAGTTGTCAAGACAATTTAGCGCATTCTAAATTTTGTAGAAGCAAATTCTAGAAAGCTCCAATCGCGTCTACTTGTATTGTAATGACTGTGTCGGTCGGAGAAATAGCTTTCCCATATATGCATGTGAAATGCGAACATCTTAATATTTGTACTGACAAATCCATATTTCCTGAGTCGCCTCCGACCCGATATGTCGGAGCCAACTCCGATGAGGCCCACCCTAAACTTATCATAGGTATTGGCCAAATCATTATGTCAAGCCAGTATGATTGAGAGGAAATATAGGAAACACCAGCATTTTGTTTTGTCAGCACTTCATAATCAGCAGCAGCTCCGGTTCAAAAAATGAACGATATTCTTCCCGTTGCTTTTCCGCCCCCCACACATCGACCTGCCGTATGAGACAAAATAATATATTGAGCTCAGGGATTGCTAGTATAATGATATCTGCTAATACTCTGTAATAATTAATAATATCGTGACTACTATTAATTATTATTTTAGACCTATTAAACAATTACAATAATAGTCACAATGTAGTATTCTTAAGTTCCACAAAATTACTATAATCAAGCGATAATAATAATAATAGCCCCACCCCGACCTCCAAGAGATGCAGAGGTTTGAGCACCAGTCATCTCTACCAAAATAAAACAAGGCTCCTTGTGTCATTCAAGGTTTAGTCAACCACCTCTCAACCGTTAAGCTCTGACTTGAGGGCGTTTGTACACGTCGTGGCTCGAGATAATGAAGTGTGCTGCCATTCATTGCTGCTGTCCAGAACTATCAGTAGTGTCGCCGTGTTGTGTCTGTCGGAAAGGTGTTCATCGTTTGTGTAGCAACGACGTCTACGCTGATGCTACACTAGAAAAACGGTAAAACTACAGTGCACATGTATTTTACCATACATGTCGTGAAACTCAATGCGTTGTGCTCATTTGTCTACATTAGATTCTGTAGTACTGATTGTCTACATCAGTACCTAGGACCTCCGCCGCCAGTTGGCCAAGATATTACGGTAAAAGAAACTGGTGCTTCTGCTGTTTCGCCCGTCAATACACACCGCCAGCGTCGCGACATCCTAATGATTCCTGTGGAACAAATGCAACATCGCCATCAGCGCTACCAGAGTATGACACGCATGGGGTACCTGTTTATGTGGAGCACCACTCTCGGCCTAACGCCAGGGACGCAGTTTGGTCAATTATCCACGACCTTGCTAAGCCGTACAAACAGTCTCGCGGGCGCAGCCAATCTTCGTTTACATCGGTCTGCTTGCTATGTACGGCCGATAGCCAGCCTGCAAGTAGCCCATCGCATTGGGAGGTTGGTTTGTTGAGGTGCTCGAACACGTCAAATGCCAAGGTTCATGTGCGAACGATGCATCCAGATCACCCCTTGGGTAAGGAGGAGATAAACTGTTCTCTCCATCGCCGCGATTATACTCGTTGCTCTACGACAATAAGTACTCAAGTCACCTAGTCGCTAGAATCACTCATGTCTAGCAAATAATTCCAATCAACTCACCTTGGTGATGTACAATCAGCTCGCAGTAACTGGTGCTACAAGCTGGATTAGCTTTATGATCGATACGATTAATGATGCTGCGATCCTTGTACTGATTTCGATGCTTCGGTGTAACTATATGTAATCAACAGCCAAGAAAAAGTAAAGCCACAACGAATGAGCAATAAAGCCGCCAAAATATCTCGTTTCCTTGCCTCAGGAACGCGATCAAGTGCTACATCCTCGAGTAAATACTGTAACTTTCCACTTACCAGAGGCCTAACGTACGTCTAAGCCGTATCTTGATCTCAGAGAATCGCGTGAGCTTCGCTCTTCAAGTCCCTGATTAGATAAAGAATGGCCCTTATTAATAGCTGAGATATTAATATTAATAACCACTGTAGGTTCGATGCCGATCCAGATCTCTATTGATAGTTATGAGGTTAAAATTTGTCTTCCAAATATTACTAATCAGATCGACAAAAATGCCATTACTATCAATCCCTGATTGAGCTATGTAGACGCCTGTATTATGTTCTGTTTTAAATCCTATTCTCTAAACAAGACTGCCCAAGCACCCGCTTAACGCGTGGGTTCCAGAAGGCCTTAAGAGGACCTCCAGGACAGCAGAGCGCACATCGACACACCCGGAGGTGGCGATTGCTGAAGCCATTGTCCACGCTCGTCTAGACTAAGATAGGGTGCGGTGTTTTGGTGATAAATTGGTGAATTTTATCCACGAGCTGTGCGATTTTGCGAATTATGGAGAAAATGGAGACAGCAGAGTTTAGATTCCGCGCATCGTAACCAATATTCCTGTTTACGATGACCGCTACGTTAACGGTGGGTTTTCATGGAGAGATGCGGTCAGCAGCAAGGCTCCCGCGTTAGTCTTTCGGGAAGTCTCTAACGTTGTGGCACGCTTTTGCAAACAAGAACGACTTCCCGAAGCGCCAACCCACTTGAATGACTTACTGCGCGTGAATGATATGCGTGCCTAAATTCGGCGCCGTATTGAGAGCCTATGGGAAAAGAAGATACTAGACCATATAAATTAAGGTGTGGACTTTCGTGTTTTATTGTTTTGGGAGCTCGTTGAAGTGGTAAAGTATGCAACTTCAGCGTCTCTATCGCTTGACGTGGCAGCCCCGTCAAAACAATCGCATATAGATGTGTAATAATAAATGCAAGTTTCTTTTTCACCAAAAAAACACACCTACACGTTAGACATTATAACCATCTTTACAGTTCGTAACGTGTCCAATAAGTTCACTTCATGAATATAAACACGTATTTAGCAACCCAAACAAGAAATGTTATCACTGATGCGTCTGCTGGGTTACTTCGTAGGTACAATTAAGCGGTTTTGATCTAGAGTAAAATTGAAGAAAGAGTAAAAGAAGTCATTGCGTAGCTCGTATTAAGCGTTTATATAATCACTTGAATTTTTGTTTAGCTCGTAGCCCCGATAACGTATGATACGTTTAGCGTTCTGCAAATGGTACCTGTATTTTTAGCCATATTTTTTAAAGAGTAAAGTAGGTGAAAGCTGAGATGGATCCACGTAATGACCAGTCTTACGTATTCAAGACGCGGTAGTGAAAACTGATAAGGTATTCCGTATCCTGACTAAGCTACATCGTTAGCGATGATTAGGAGTGCACGGGAGCTCATACCACCACAATGACTAAATATCGTGAGCCCGGAATGTCTGCAAAATATGGCATTAGGTAGAGAATGTAGATGAAGGATTGTTCTCACAAGTGGTATTGGGCAGCAACGCTAACGGAAAGTTGTTAACGCACACAATAATGAAGGAAGTTAAGTGAAGGTGAATATGACATGATACAAACAAACGTAAATGATTTAAGCACCGTTGATATTTATAGACTAAAGACGTTAGACGCTTTAACATCTCCTTCGATGCAGATCTTACTCCATCTCTAGTGCCACATCATTTTTGCGGGGGCGTCCGCGGGAGCTCTGTACATTTTTGCGGACGGAAATTCCTCGGTTGACAAGTGCCTGACGTCCATTTAGATTCATAGTTCCACAACATTCCATCGCGTAGTGCACACAAGAGCCGTGCTTCATCGAAAACGGACCAGGGCACTTACTCGAATTCATGTCAATCAGCCACCCCTGCGAAGGCATACCAAGCGTTACCATTGCAGCAGTCCATTTGCACAGCCGGGCTGTAACGGGTACGTCCTCAACGTTGCGTCGACGAATCTTATCCTGTACACGCGGGCACGGCTTGCTAATAACACGGACTGTACCCAAAGGGTCGGTCTCAGTCGTGGTAGCTAGCAAAAATACGTTACTGCCCTGCGACTGGGAGTGTAGCTCAACCCCCCCCCCCCCCCCCCCCCCCTCGCGACATCGCCCGAGCTCGGCGAATTAACGGAGAATAGGGATCCGGGGACACGGCAAATGGCCTGGCGGTGACAGCTTTACTTTGACACAGAGTGAGTAGCTGGGGAAGTAGGGCACCGACCTTCAGCTTTTTGCGGAGCGTGACATCTCTTTTGATCGCTGCATTGTACGTCTCGCATGGACTGATCGCTGTCGCAAAACCACTCGGTGTATAAGGAAATACCAACGCCACACTCTCTTGGACCGACGATACGTCTGTGCAAGCCTTGCACGCGCAATGCAGGCGCTGAACTCTCATGGAATGCGGAACATGGGCCGTGCATACGGAGTACGAGGCCAGATCACTCTTCACCACCCTAGTCTGCTTGAAACCATCCAGAAGGTTTGTTGCCTGGACGCATGACATTGCTGAGGCGAGAAGCACCAGGGGTGTCGAATTATCATTTAAAAATGAAGGAGCTGGAAGAATGAGCTGCAGGCGGCCGGTTGGAAAATGATCTTGCCTCACCCCCCCCCCCCTACTCTCGCTGAGAAACCGCGCTGGTTGGACGATATTTCTGTGACGATCAGGTTGCGGATTAGGCAAAATTAGCGAGCGAATTATGGTTGGTGCAGGACGTACTATTGCGGCCGTCAGTCCGTAAAAGCCGGTGATGCTAGCGATATTACTGTACTAGCCGTGTTTTAGTGGTACTGATAGTACAGTTTTGGTGTTTTCGTATTTTTATTGGTGTAAACAGAACGTCTTCTTGGATTGATTGTATAAAAAAATGATTGGTGATTAATACTAATACTAAAATTAAGTGGGGTCGGAGAGTTGATGTTGTTCAAATCAACATCTGAAGCGCTTACATTTTAAACACTATACCTTTGCCAATCCTAACCGGCGAGATTGTAAAGCAAAGAGGAATGACCCAAAATAAGTTTTCATTTTTTAAAAACATTTTTTTGTGAAAATTCAGTGTAGAGCAATGCTGATGTAGTTTAAATCAAATCTTCACGTGCCGTACTCCATGGGTTCCTCACGAATCGCTGCCGCGACCGACAATGCGCAATGGCGAGCCATTTTGTTGACGAGACGCATGTCCATGCAGGGCATACAGTGGTCTGCAGCACTCTCCAGTAAACGCATCCGACGCTCAGACATCTCTCCATAGGGAAGGTTGAACATTTGGTTGCTGTTCATGGCGAGGTAGGCTTTAATACGTGCTTTCAGCACGCTAAAGCAGCCTACAACATACATAAAGCACAATATTAGTGAGTAAAAGGCCTACATCATTTAATTATACAACATAACTTCGATTGGATTGCACATGGGCGAGTACGGCCCGAGCCTCAGCAACTCCAGGTCTCCCCTACCTTTGATCAGGTTTTCCGTCTGGTTATGGGCTGATGCGTTATCCAAGAAGATAACGATCGTCTTGCCAACAAAATGTTCTTTGAAAACATCAGTTTCCTTGACAGCGTCGTACACGTCATCCACAAAGGCTGCGTTCACTTCCATCTTAATACTACCGCGGCGCCTAGCCCAGTGAACCAGCCCAACTTCCGGTGAAACAGCACATTGTAGTTGTAAGTTAGCACCCTTAGAAGGTGGGAGCTTGACGACCGCTCGCTGTCCAATCAGCGCTCGTCCTTGAATGCGCTTACAGTAAAGGTTATAATTAGTCTCGTCATAGTACACGATGAAATACCCCCTTCTTCTCATGCGCAAGCAGCGCTTCTCCAAACCCTCTTCGTTTCTCTATGTTTGCATCATTATTACAGGTTGCAGGCTCAACACGAACCTGTCCAGGGAATATATACTGTAGTTAGTAGTCATTAACCTCGATATGGTATACACACATATACCTGCTTGACTGTAAACCGTTTATCACATAGCTTCTTGCTGATGAGCGACGTGCTAACGCAAACTGCGAAGTCGAACCATGGCATCTCATGCATTTGTGCTAGTGTAAACAAGCAGTTTTCCTCTAAGTTCTCCACTAGCGCCTCCTCCATCTCAGGCGTGCACTTCGTGAGCGCCGCGCGCGCATATCCTCTGGTCTTGACGTCCGGTGTTCCACGCTCGACAATCTTGCGGGCTGTAGTGGCTGGAATGCCGTTACAGTCCGCCACCAAGGCCCAGTCTCGTCCGCACGTGTACGCGTCTAGCACCCGTGTTCAGGTGGCAAGCCCGTGCTTCGGCTCGCTTGGCATGGTTGTGGCGCTCCGGAAGTCTGGTACTGACTCCAGGCAGTGGTTAGCGCTACACTAAATCTGCATTGCTCTAAAGTCGCTTTTTTAAATATATTTCCAAAATTTGTTTATTACTTTAGTTACTTCAGTCCATTTTGCTTTGCAATTTCGCCGGTTAGGATTGTGTGACGGGATCACACAGCACCTTGCACTAGAGGAGGTAATCTTCCGAGAGTTACTTCAGTCCATTTTGCTTTGCGATTTCGCCGGTTAGGATTGTGTGACGGGGTCACACAGCACCTTGCGCTAGAGGAAGTTATCTTCCGAGAGTATACAAACTCTCAGTTAACGGCAGTTCACAGGTCCCCTCCTTATTCAAACGACAGCGAAGTGACCTAATTAAGGTAGAATGTAAACTGAGTATATTTATAGGTAGGTAAAGCTTGGTTTTAATACAAACTATAAGTTACCTATAGAAATTCCATGTCGTTAACCAATGGTTGGCTTTGAACGACCTTGGTACTCTGTACCAAATATCCCGGAGTATGACGTGTCATACACCTGAAGTGTGAAGTGTCACACTTCATGTAACCAGGGTACGCTTAGGGCTACGTACCCCGTTACATCCTCCCCCACTTAGGTTCGGTTTACCGACCAATCAGAATGAAGAGGTGTTCGTCACAAACTCTCATTCTCAAAGTCGAAAACCATCGACTTGGCCGCGCGAGCGCGGCGGAGGCTCACTTCACAGTTAGAGCCTCGAGCAGCAGTCTGTGCGCTCTTCTTCTAGGTCTCCACTTCGACCGTTTATCATGCCTCGTGGCACTGCAAAGAGCGGTGCGAAGAGACGCTCCAAGGCTGCTGCCGGGAAGGCGCAAGCCAACAGCACTAAGCCTCACGGCAGAGGCTCGGCACTGAAGGCGGCTACTCAGGTGGCCTCCGAGGCGATCGGTTCCTCGGGTGATGCGGCTGTGGACAAGCGAGCAAGCAAGCGCCGCAGCCCGTCGCCCTCAACCTCAGACAATCGTTCGAACCCTCGGGTCGTGGAACATGAGTTCGACTCTGGCAGTGAGGACGAAGCCGAGTCCGAGAGCACGCACGATGCTCCTTTGGGCTCTGTGGAAGGGCACAGCCCAGTGCCCAGTGAGCACAAGGATGACAGCGTGCAGTCGCTCGCTAGTGATCAAGGTGATCACAGTCTCAGGACGTCTGTGCGCTCTGAGAGTCCGGCCGTCAAGGCTAAGGGCACTCCCAAAGCTGGTGGCGATGAGGAAGAGAATCTTCGCAAACGTCTCTCGCTTGCCGAGGGTCTTGCGCGTGCTAAGGCCTCTAAAGCCGAAGGCGCCAAGCCCTCATAGAAGCGTACAGCCTCTAAGTCTCTACTCCGCGAGGAGAAGGAGACTCGACACTCCCCTCGGAGCATCTTCGACCCCTCGGATGAAGAGGAGGAGAAGGAGGAAGAAGAGGAGGGGGGGGGGGGGGGGTGCTATCGCTGAGCCCCGGGAGGTCTCGAATGACCTCGACCAGCAGCAGGAGGATTTCCACGCTGCCCAGCGTGTGCGTGGGGGTTTGGTGGTGGTACCCGTCGACCAGGGAGCTGCCATCAACTCAAGAGGGTATCGGCCTCCCGAGGAGAGCTCTGGGGCTGACCGCTCCTTAGAGCTTCTCGTCGCTCCTCGTGGCCTTGTGGGCGGCCACACTTATAGGGGCATCTACGAACGCGTTGTTCAGAAAGAACAGTTGTTCGTTGACAACTTGGAGGCTGCTCGGTGTGTGCTTCTCGCGCCACACCGCATTCCCCTTAAGGACTTCACGACTTGTCGTAAGAAGCCCGAGAACCGGGGTGGTCTCTATCCTCTTTGGGGATACCCCTGGGTTATGCCCGAGAACTGTCCCACGTGGAGTTCTTGTGAGGACATGTTCTGGGCATGGGTGGAGTCTCTTAAGTACTCACCCACGGAGTTACGGGAACTCCATGAAGATCAGCTGCTGTCCCGCATCCTGGACCAGCGTGATCTTCGTGTGAGGTTTGCCCACTTGATCAGCAAGCGCATGCTGCCAAGGGACATCCTGAAGCGCGCGGCTTCTAGCGCTCACGATGAGCGCGGGTACGGAATGTATTCATCGTCCGTACCCCGTTCGGGCAAGAAGCCCCGGACTAGTTATGAAGCTGCCGCCGCTTCTGTTCCCAGATTGCGACAGCCTTCGGGTAGTCAATCAGGAGCCGTTCAGTCGGCTCCCACGAGTTCTCGGAGTGGGCATAACCCCTACACTTCACGAGGAGCTGTCGCGTACCGCGACGCCGTTGCTCCTGGAGGATCCACTTCACGTGGGAGTGGACTTCCCCATTCCGGTCAAGCAGGGGCGGAGGTGCCCTCGTACGAGTACGAGTACTCGGCGCCTCCCGAACGCCAATCGTTTCCAGGAGACCGTGATAGCGGAACACGCCATCGACGAACTACCTCGCGGTTTGTTCGCCTGTGACGGTGACGGGAACCGGAGCAAGATGTACCATCTTGCTCAGCCGACACACGAACACCAAAATTCCGGTGTTGCCGTGTCCGTCGGCGGGAAGCCCAAAGATGAAGTCAAGACTCATGGACTTCCAACAGTCAGCCGGTACGGGCAGGCTCTGTAGTGGAGCCGAAGAGTGCCCTGCGGGTTTGACCCGCTGACATGTTTCGCATGTCTTAGCGTACCGGGCGACCCACTTGTACATGTGGGTCCACCAGAAGGACTGAGAGACCGACAGAAAGGTCTTCTCGCGGCCCAAGTGGCCGCTGGAGGGCGCGTCGTGTGCCTCCGAGGATATCGAACTTCAGATCCTCGTCGTTGGGTACGACCACCCGTGGAGGATCAGTGGGCTCCACCCGGTAATAGAGGAGTCCATCCTTCAGCTCATATCGGTGGAGCCGTGAGCGCTGTCGCGACGAGAGCCAGTCGGACTTCGCGCTCGTTCCTGCCATAAGGAACTTGACGATAGGCGCGACAGCCTCATCGTCCCGATACGCCAGGCGTATCCGATCATATAGATCCGTTGTCACCCGCGTGATGTGGGCCAACTCATAGTCAGGACGCCGAGAGAGGGCGTCCGCAAGCACATTGAGCTTGCCCGGCTTGTATTCGACGCGGAAGTTGTATTCCGCGAAGAAGGACAGTCACCTCGCCATCCTTTGGGAGAGGTGAGGCGAGTTAGTCGCCGTCCTCAAGGACGCGTGGTCTGTGTAGATCACAAAGGGCCTAGAGCCCAGAAGGTGAACACGAAACTTCACAAGGGCATATTTCATTGCCAGGAGCTCCTTGTCGTGGACAGGGTAGTTCCGCTCGGCGGCTTTGAGCTGCCTGGACTGGAACGAGATGACTCGTTCGTGTCCAGCCGTGTCGGCCTGCAGCAATGCACATCCGATGGCATAATCGGAGGCATCGCAGACAACGCTAAACGGCTTCGTTTCGTCCGGCAGGGCCAGGACAGGGGCCTCTTGGAGACTGGCCTTGATGTTGTCAAAAGCATCCTGGTGCTCTTGCTCCCAGCGCCAGTCGACGTCTCTCTGAAGGAGGTTCGATAAGGGCTTAGCGAAACCCGCGTACCCTGCGCTGTACTTGTGAAGGTAGTTGGGCAAGCCCAACCACTTTCGAAGATCCTTCTCGGATCGGGGCTTCGGCCATACTGCTATGGCCTTGACCATGTCTGGGTCAGCCCGAACGCCCACGTTACTTACGAAGCAACCGAGAACTTTAATCTCTGGCGACGCGAAAACGCACTTGTCGATGTTGGCGTAGAGCTTGTTCGCTCGCATTACGTCCAACACTCGACGGAGGTGTCCTAGATGCACCTCCATGGCCGTCTTGCCTCTCTCGGCACGGCTATGGACGAATATGTCGTCGAAGTACGTCTGTACGAAGGTACGCAAAGGGCGGAACAGTTGCTTCACCAGGCGATTGAACGTCGCCGGGGCGTTAGACAGGCCCTGCGGCATGACGAGCCACTCCCAAAGCATGCCGCTTGGAGTGCTCACCGCGGTGAGCGGGAAGTCACTCTCTCGCATCAGGATCTGGTAGTATCCGTCTACCAAATCCAGCGCACTGTACAGTACGCCCCCGGTCATGTTGTTCAACAACACATCCTTTCGTGGGATTGGTGTTTGGGCCGGCACCGTTGCGTTGTTCAGCTTGTTATAAGCGTGAACCAGACGCCACTTTCCGTTCGGCTTTCGAACGCAGAAAGTCGGCGTCGAGTGCGGGGATTTCGACTCCCGCACCATGCCTGCCTTCGCTTTCGCGGCGAAGAAGGCATCAATGACCTCGCACTGTTCGCGCGGAAGAGGCCATTGCCTCGTGACACAATACTTTGTGCCGGGCACGAGATCAATCTCATGCCGTACGCCTCGATCCGGTGGGAGTTGGGTCGGTGGGTGTTTGCTCACCACGTCCGCATACTCCGTCACCAAAGGATACACCGGATCCTTGGGGCTCTTAAGGATCTCAGAACCCAAGCGCGTCTGACGCTGCTTGTTTAGGTCTTCCAGGACGTTCTCGTCCAAGACCGAGGAGGAACTCAGCTCCTCCCGAGTGATCTCAGGTCTCATGAGCACCATCTCAGCAATCCATCCAGCCTTGAGGTTGGCCAGGAAAGACTCAGCCGTCATTTCCTCGAGGTCCAGTATCTCTGCAACCTCTGGCAACGGTTCCAAGTGGACACCAGATGCCTCGACGGGTAAACCGGTCTCGCCATCGAAGATGTGATAAAACTCTTCCACCGGCCTTGTCGGAGGAGCCCGGGCCCTGGACTCCGAGTCGCGCTTGAAACAACGTCGATCTGAACGAGATTCGGATCCGACTTGAGGCGGCGGCGGCGTCGTTGACGACGGCGACCGTGACGTGGAGCTTTGCTGCCCACGTCTAGGGATGTCGGCGCTACGACATCCGAGGCACTCGTGGCCTCGTGTGGTACTGTGGTACCCACACAGGAAGCGTGTTCGACGCCTTCCTCTTCAGTTAAGGTCTGGGCGACCGCGTGTGGCACTGTGTTACCCACACAGGAAGCGTGTTCGACGCCTTCCTCTTCAGTTAAGGTCTGGGCGACCGTGAGTGGAACTCTGTTACCCACTCTGAACACGCTGTTTTCAGTGTTCGTGACAGCTGCTGCTGTCTGCAGAACTAAGTTACCCGCCTGTGGCCCTAAGTTACCCACTTGGCCAGCGCCTCTTCTGGGCGCTGCCACCATCAAAACACCCTCGGAGTCGTCATATACTTCGACGACTCCCAAGCATCTGCCGGATGCTTTGGTACCCTGGCAGCCCTTGCGGGCGCCCCGGGTCCTGACAGAGGTGGGAACATGACTCATCAATGCTCTGTCGGACTGCGCAGGGCGGCTGGAACCGATTGCCTTGCCTCGCCAGTCGATCCAGGGCTCGTGCTTCTCAAGCCAGGGCATGCCCAGGATCATATCATATGGATCCATATCAAGAACAGTGAACTGTTCGAGGCTGTCAAAGTCTTCAAACTTGACGGCCAGATCCACTTGGACGTTGGGGACAGTGACGACCTTCCCGTCGGCCAGTCGCACTGACACCGTCCCGTTGCCCTTTCTTTCTCTCAAAGCATCGAACAACTTGTTGCTGTTGCGAGCAACCGTCTGGCGGCGTGCGAAATTCTTCGACGCCCCAGAACCAATCAAGATTCTAAAGGGATGATCATATCCCCGTACACATCCGTGTACTACGAGCAACCCGCCGCTGCTCTTCGCCGATTCGAGAGTGCGAAGACTCTCAGGGGCTAAGTCCCCGTGGTACGCGCCACCCGCGCACCCATCACGAAGACTTAGTTCTTCCCCAGTAGGGCGCCCCGCCCCTACTGGCTCCCGGCGTTCCCCTGTCCCCGGGATCCTGGCTTCCGCCAGCGATCCTTGAGAACGGGCTTGGGGAAGGACCGTCTGCGGTGTCTTTCCGCGGGACAGTCGCGCTTGAAGTGGCCCATCTTCCCGCAGCCGAAGCAGAGGATGTCACGCTGTTCGGCGGACCCGAGTTCCATGGGAACTGGTCCGTTGGGGCTTGTTCGACCGGGAGCCGACAAGGAACTCCCAGACCATGCTGAGGCCGGCGTACCCGCCTGGCGATGGTTGTACTCTTCTTGAAGAGCCACTTGAATTGCCTCTTCAAGGGTGCTTGACTGCACCCGGAACAGCTGAGTGCGGGCGGGGCCCACTCGAAGGCCGTCCATGAACTCAGTCATCTTGATGTGTTCGTTGAGTGGGTTTCCCACTAGGGACGCCGTGAGCTCCCGTATCGCTTGCACATACTCGTGCAGTTCGCGCCTCCCTTGTTTACACGAGAGGAAGCGCGAGCGCTGGTGGTACTCGTAGTTCGCCGGGAGGAACGCGGCTCGGAGCTGTTCACACAGCTGAACCCAGGATGTGAAACATCCAGGGGATGTTGCTTCCCGTGTGTACACCCAACTCTTAGCAAGGCCGCTATGGTTGGAGAGTGCAAAAGCAACACGCAGTTGCTCGGTCGAGATCAGAGCCGCGTCCATCGCGAGCTCAACTTCTCGGACCCAGAAGTGAAGGCTCTCGCCTTCCTTCCCTTCATACGGCTTAACCTTCAGCCGCATTGGCTTCGGGTGAGGCGGATTTGCTTCCGCCGCCGGAACCTGCAGGTTTTCCCGCACATGCTCGATGAGGCCCTGCTCGTACGCGTCGAACGCATTGACGCGCTCGAGCTGATCGGCCGGTGTTGACACCACCAGGCTCTGCAGGGCCTCCATTCCGAAGATGCCTGCCATTTTCCGAACCGACTCGAACTGAGAGTCGTTCATATGGGAGAAGTCGATCCTATCCATGGCAACGAACTTCGGAGAGGTTCAGGTAGTCTACCCGCGGTGGCGTGGATTGACTACTAGTGCTACCAAGTGTGACGGGGTCACACAGTACCTTGCGCTAGAGGAAGTTATCTTCCGAGAGTATACAAACTCTCAGTGAACGGCAGTTCACAGGTCCCCTCTTTATTCAAAAGAGAGCGAAGTGACCTAATTAAGGTAGAATGTAAACTGAGTATATTTATAGGTAGGTAAAGCTTGGGTTTAATACAAACTATAAGTTACCTATAGAAATTCCATGTCGTTAACCAATGGTTGGCTTTGAACGACCTTGGTACTTTGTACCAAATATCCCGAAGTATGACGTGTCATACTTCTGAAGTGTGGCGTGTCACACTTCATGTAGCCAGGGTACACTTAGGGCTACGTACCCCGTTACAGATTGGCAAATATGTAGTAGCACAGGTTCATTAAACTCCGTTTCGAATGAGCTGAGAGAGGCTACATCACCCTCCTTTTACTAAGTTAGTCATCCGTGATCCATCCCGATTCGTTCCGATTCGTCAGGGGTCCTTCCGCACACCCTATTGCAGGACAGAGCAATGTAGCCACTTCAATATCACATCGAAATTTTCCCGCCACTTCAACTTTAAATTTCCGGCCTCTACGATCTTGGCATCTCAAGCAGATCGCCTTGGCAGCTCGAAGAGATGCTTCTCCTGCTGCTGGCAGCCTTGGTTGCCCCCTTGGCCTTGGCTGTGACTTGTGGCCGGCGTCGCGGGGGTCAATTTGGTCCATTATGGGACGAGTTTACGATTGTCGAAGGAACGGAAACGAAAAAGCGTTAGGACGCCAAGTGCGATCACTGTGGTGACGTTGTGAAGAGCGTGGAGTCGTATAAGCTGATAAACCACATCAGGGACTGTAGAATCATGAGCGCGTTTATGAAGGAACAGTGTCTAGCTGCTGCTGAACGAAACAAGAAGCGCAAGAATTTCCAAACTGAGTCCACTGATAGTGTGGCATTAACGCCAACGCCAACACCG
Organism: Phytophthora betacei; assembly: GCA_011320135.1. Taxonomy (NCBI): domain Eukaryota; phylum Oomycota; class Peronosporomycetes; order Peronosporales; family Peronosporaceae; genus Phytophthora; species Phytophthora betacei. The sequence continues at coordinate 703,746 of JAANHX010000116.1, read as the reverse complement.
TCAGAACCAGAAGCAGACACAGTTCTTACAGCCAATTTCAAGGTCCAGTCTCAAATGGCTATTGCTAGATTTTTCTTCAAGACATCAGTTGCATTTCGCGTTGTGGAGCACGAAGCTTTTCGTGAGATGTTTGCTTGCATTTCGCCAATGCTCATATTGCCAAACCGGAACCAGTTGGCTGGTGAGCTCCTCGATGCTACGTACGAGGCTGAGCGGGCAGAAGTTATTGAGACTCTGAGGAAGCGGCGTTATGTTTCGTAAGTATCCGACGGATGGTCGAATCCGCGTCGTGAAAGCCTTAAAAACTTCATCGTGACTGCGCCTGGTATACGTCCACTCTTATGGAGCTGTCGAGCAGTTGGAGCAGATACAAAGGATGGTCCCTACATGGCTCAGATATTTGGTGAAGTTATTGACGAGATTGAAGATGAAATTGGCAAAGGTAAAGTGGTCTCTATCACGACAGACAATGCGTCTGCAATGAAGAGTGCGTGGAAGATTATCAAAAACAGCTCGGCCAGGGTTTATCACGTCTGGGTGTGCAGCACACACGTTGGGCTTGCTTATGAAAGATGTGCTGGAGAATGCTACCATGAAACATACGCTAAGTCGAAAGGCTCCAGGAAGCTTGGTTTTGCGTCCTAGCGATAGGATATTTTGGGTAATTTAAACATTATTTAATTCAGTCCACTAATAAATACTATCACACGGATGAATATTCATCCGTGCCGGACGTATCGGGATGAATCGGGATGAATCACGGATGAACAACAGTAATACTAACTAGCCCTGTTTGATGCCTTTATCCAGCTCCTATTCCAATACGCATTGCATTTTTTTTTTCTTGCAATGTATTTCCGTACATTTCTTAAAACTGTACATGCCTGTATCCTGCACGAGTCGTGCAGTACATGTACAAACATGTACTTAGTACTCACGAAGCATTTTGCGAGCTGCATTTCGTCGATAAAATACAAAAGTTCACTGGATCAGTCCCGTCACATGTTCATCCGAATAAAATGACCATACTATTTTACACAGGACCCATTAGGACATTCTTGTAAATTTCAAGGTCTCTGCCATCCGTATACGTTCCGTTTTATTAATTATAGATGGCCGTTTTGATGCAGCATATGATTAGATGCAAAAAGCAATCGCTGCTTCGACCTGAAGTTCAACACCAGAATCGATTTAGCCGCCAAGCTTCCATCTTCATCGCCATGTTCTCAGCAGCGTCACTAGCTCGCCGCGTCGCTATTAGCACCAGATGCCACGTGCGTCGCCTCTCTTCGGCATCCACGCTCGGCTGTTTCCCAGGCACCGAGATGCCTTTCGTACCCGACGTGGTGTTCCGCGACCCGAAGGAGATCGACCCCATTCCGTGCTTTCGCAGTACGGAGACAAGCAACTGACACTTGCATTTTCTTAGAAATAAAAACTAAAATTGGCGCTGTATTTGCAGTTCTGAACGAGAATGGCGACGTCGTGGAGGGTGCCACGGACCCGCAGCTTAGCCAGGACTTGTGCACGCAGATCTACAGCCAAATGATCCGTCTGAACGTACGCAGGTGAATTTCGTGGATGAAAAGAGTCGTTTCTAACGCTAGCGCTGTAATTTCTATAGACAATGGACAATATTTTCTACGATGCGCAGCGTCAGGGGCGCATCTCCTTCTACATGACGTCGTATGGCGAAGAAGCCATCTCGTTTGGCAGTGCGTCGGCGCTTCGTCTTGGAGACATGGTTTTTGCACAGTACCGTGAACCAGGTGTCCTTATGTGGCGTGGCTTCACACTTCAAGAATTTGCCGACCAATGCTTCAGCAACAAGGACGGACACGGCAAGGGCCGTCAAATGCCAGTCCACTACGGGTCTAAGAACCTCAACCACCAGACCATTTCGTCTCCGTTGGCCACACAGCTCCCTCAGGTACAGTACATACTTGTATAAGCAACGAAACTCAATCTTGACGCTTTGTGCTGCACGTTTATAGGCCGCAGGTGCTGCTTACGCGTTCAAGTTGGCCAAGGAGGACCGTATTTCGGTCTGTTACTTCGGTGAAGGTGCTGCCAGCGAGGGAGATTTCCATGCTGCGTTGAATTTTGCATCCACGAAGGACTGTCCCATCCTCTTCTTCGTCCGAAACAATGGATTCGCTATTAGCACGCCAACTAAGGAGCAGTTCCGTGGCGACGGTATTGCTTCGCGTGGCAGTGGCTACGGTATCCCCATCATGCGTGTCGATGGCAACGATTTCTTGGCTGTGCACGAAGCCACTCGCCGTGCTCGCGAGTATATTCTGAAGGAAAATCGACCCGTACTTATCGAGGCAATGTCCTACCGTCAGGGACACCACTCGACTTCGGATGACTCGACACAGTACCGAGCCGTTGCTGAGATCAAACACTGGAAAGAAACCTGTGATCCTATTGAGCGGACTAAGCGTTATCTGCTGGTAAGTAGCAAGAGAACGACGGAGATGTCTGGAGTGTAGTTCTTGACATTTGAGCTATCGATTTTGCAGAAACGTGGATGGCTTACGGAAGAGCAGGATCGTCTCATGCAGGATAACGAGCGGACAAATGTGCTAGCAGCTTTACAACAGGCAGAGACAAAGGAACGTCCCGCTCTGGAGACGATGTTTGAGGATGTATACGACGTCAAGTTGCCGCACTTGCTTGTACGTTTACTGCGTTGCCTTATTGGTTTTGAGATGAAACTCATTGTTATTGGATATGGTGTTACAGGAGCAAGAGCGCGAGATGCTGGAGCATGTGTCAAAGTATCCTGACTACTACGCTGAAGAGTACTAAAGAGCTTCGACATCGTAGCATAGCGTGTAAATTCGATCAATTCTACAGTAGCTCTATGTCATCAACGTGTGGATGATTCATATGACGGGGCCCAAATTTACAGAGATGCAGCCACTTGCTCCATGGCAAACTGTTGGGCGCATTGACCATGAGGAAAGCAGCAAGTCAGAAGCCAAACCATCAGATGAAGCTGTAATTGCTTGCTTGACGTCGATGTAGAGCGAACGCAACGCCATCTCAGCCAGTTCATCGTCATCCTCGCCATTGTGCTGCTTGTTGGTATTTCTTTCCAAGTTGAGAGCAGGTGGAGGTGCAACTAAGCAAATGTTCCGGTTTCCCGATTGAAGCGCGCTCACGGCGTCGTTCACAAGATTTTCACGGTAGATGTCGTCTTCAAACACACGACGACAGTGCTGGACGTGGATCGTGTAGGCTGCGTCAGCCTTGGTCATAGCAGATTCACCAACCTCGATACTAGAGTTTTCGTCGTTTTTGTCATTAGTGTCGCTCGATTCGGCAATCTCTGCAAGCTCTTGCTGCAATGAAATGGTGTTATAGCCTTGATTCACGCCATTTTCATCGTTGTCTAACCCAGTTTCGGTTAGTTGTCGTTCGAGAGGTTTGAAGGTCAGGTTCTGCCACATTTCTTCGATTCGAGTGACACCATCCCATATGGGGAAAATGTCGTCGTGGCCTGACGATCTAGTGGACAATGCGTTCATCAGAGCTGATGAGTTTACAGCCGCAGCTTGGGTTTGTGCCCCATCTGGAAGTTCGTGTCTCTTTAGGTCCAGCAACGAAGGTGGTGCATGTTCTGCTAGCATTTCTTCCATCGCTGCAATCTCAGTTAGGTAATAGGACGGTGTGGTGGTATGTTCCCGCTCGTTCAACTTTGAAGACGTGCTGAGGTTGGAAACTGTTATGGCAGGACTAGAATTAGAGGGATTCAAGGTTGACAAAGCTTCAGGCTTTCGTTGAAGCGAGGGGAGCGTGCGGGGAGGTAGCAACGTCTGCTCGGTCCGAGATAACTTCCTGCGAGTCGTAGTCGTCGTTTTCGGAGCTTTCACTGTTTCCTTCCATTGCTGCCGGAGAAAATGATATCGCTTAACACATGTCCTACAAAGCGCTTGAGGTTCGTAGAGTTGGCTGCGATCACGCTTCGGTAAGCGGTGTTGCAAGTGAAATGTCAAAGCCGAAAGGAACTCAGCAAAGCCACCAGCAAGACTCACATCTTGCTGCTGAACAAAATCATCGTAAAACTCACAGCTTCGCACCATTTTCTTCGTGAGATACCCACTCGGCTCGTTGCAGTCTTCAGGCCCGCCGATACAATCAAGTAGCTGATTACCTGGGCTTAGCGTGCAATATCGCCCAGCGCAACGCCACTTTTTCCACTGCGGAGTTGGAACGACTCCAATCTCAAACCGAGTCGGTGCTGACTGAGTACGTGATAGACTCGGTAAAGCTTTGGTGGACGACGACGACACTGTTGCTGCAGAGGCAGGACGAACGGAAGTAAGCTTAAAAGCCTTCACCTGTAGGAGCCACCAAGTTCCAGAGGTGTCTTGGAGCAGATCTAGTACCAGTTCGTTGAATCGAACTCGTAGAGTCTTCTCCAATGACATAATACACATTGAAGTCAACAGCCGAGGCTCAGACCACGCTTGGTCCATGGTACATTTCACTAGTTGGCAGTCTTCGCTGCGTGTTGACGTTATACTATCACAAACGCCTCCGCCAGAAATGACCCAAGCAATTGATGAGTGTTTATCTCGTTTTCGTGAAGCACAGCGTGCTATCCAAGCTTTATGTTCAGCTAAAGACGCAGTGTTTGAAGCTGCAAAGGCGTTAGAGCGACTCGATGTCCCCTTGAATGGAATATACTTCTGAATTGCAAGCAAATCGGTGTCGATGTTGTTGGCATCACTGGAGCTCACCCAAAGCTCGTCTATTGCCTTTGCAACCTCTTGACGGGAACGCAAAAGCTTCAACTCGTTGCTTTGACACTCGAAATCTTCAGCACATTTCATTACTGCACAAATGTCAGATGACGGGTTTGACACGATGTCGACCAGCAGTTTGCAATTCTCTCGCCAGCTCCTTTCACGCACGTACACAACGCAGTTTAGAACCAGCGATGTACTGTCATCGCTTAATCCTTGCTCTTGGTTTTGTTCCTGACAAAATAAAAGAGCGACACCAAGCTGATCCTCATTACTTCGTCGAATCGAGACTCGAAGGAGGATTGGCGCCACCAGAACAGGGAAACCTGCCAGCTCAGTCGTAATAATACCTTCAGAATTACTCCCACATTGCGTTTCTGAGGAGCGTTTCTGGAGTATCTGACGCACTACCTGTTGGTAGAACGCAAGTCCAGGCCTCCACGACAGCTCATGTGAGTATTGATAGGAGGAATAATTCGCCTCATCCACTTGAGCTTGATGCCGTCGGCTCTGCGATTCTTGAAGGGCTTGTTTATCAGCTAGCTTGAGGGCTATGGAGGGTAGTTTTGTCTGCTCTGTCTGCATACCGTTAAGCCTTTAGCGACGTTGGATAGGGCGATGCTGTTGCAGTCTTACCTTCTTCAAAGCGACATCTTTAAGAGCACTGGCGGTGGTGTACTGTTGTGCATGCTGTATGCGTTGATGTCGTCGTGCTCGGCGTCTGCCACCGGTTTTCTTCTTCTTCTTCTCGAGCTTTTTCAGCAGCCTCTTGGGTTTATCGTCGTTTAGATCTTTGAGCCACACTCGATATGCATCTTTTAACTCTTCGCTATGCAGCGTTGCGTTCACCCTCATAGCTGTCGACATGGCACCCAGTTTCTAAGTGTCAGCGACCAGAATACTATTTTTATGCGGAACGAACAGCCAAATGTTCCTATTGAAGAGAGCATTCAGCGGTCATCGAGTAGTCTACCACTATACATGTAGGTCTAACGTGGTTTCTTTACAGCTGCCAGTCGTAGTTGTCGATCTGGAACTGAGTGAGCGACGTGATCACCTCGTCTGCTTCGCCAAAGAGCTCCGCCCTCTGTACTTCGTCCGTGTGGATGCGTACATCGGGAATAGCGATACTGTGCATACCCGCAGCGTTAGCTGCAGTGTAGCCATTTACTGAGTCCTCGAACACGATGCAATGCGGTGGCTTGTCGCCGTCCTCGCCCTCCTTTAGCCCAAAGAGACGTTGGCCAGCGGTGCGGAAAATATCCGGTGCTGGCTTGCCGCGCTTCACAGCCGGGTCGTCACCGCACACGATCGTGGAGAAGAATGAGAAGAGCTTCGGGTGGTGCTTAATCTTGGCCTCCACGACGCTATAGCTGTTGGAAGTGGCGAGCGCGATAGGGATACCACGTGCGTGTAGGGCGGTCAACACCTCGATGCCTCCCGGAAGCTCCTTGACTCGGTCCGACATGTCTCGCATACTCGTCTCCCACTGCTTAAATAGCTCTGCTGGAGTAATGGTCTCCTCGCTGAGACCGGCGGCAGTGATGGCCATGCGAGTCCACTCGACAGCGGGACGGCCCAGAATTGTCTTGTGCATTGGCATGGTGAATTCCTTTCCGAACTGACGCACTACGCCGTCAATGGCAAGGCGGCTCAACTCCTCTGTGTCCAGCAGCGTGCCATCCATGTCGAAGATGGCGCCATGCGCCTTCGGCTTGAGTTGAACGTGGTGGGCGTTCGTCATTGCAGTCTCTCGATTTCAATGAAAATACGAAATAAAGACGGATTGATTTATGAAATACTGCATTAGTTTTTCAGGCTTTCTGCGAAACTACATCAAAAGGTTATTTTTAAATCCTTAACAATTAAAATAGTCCTTGGCAAGAGGGGGGGGGGGGGGTGGGGGTAGGGCTAAAGTATACATTAAGACCCCCGTTTTGGCGGGACACTTTTGCCAATATCTCAGCTTGTGGCCCAAGTTAGGAGCTCCTACTTTGATATGTTCTCTCTATTAGCCTTAGTAAGATGCCACTTGTGCTTACAGCTTAAATGTTAATGTATCTGGTAGCGCTGGTTTACAAATTCAAGGTTTTGGCACCAGCGTCAAATTATTAAGACCGCCTCCGTTTTACGAAAGAAAAACATTTTTATGAACACACCAAACAAAATTCTATATCAAAAGAGTGATGACCAAAACCAAGTAGATGATAATGGAAACGAGCTAGGCTACGAGCCTTTCATTTTCGAATGGGCCGCTGTAAGGCCATCCCCCAGCAAGAGCATTGGTTTATCGTCGGTCTCAACGACGGAGGGGTTTTACTGCACGAGATCGCCTGAAAGGCAGGCCGGTCTCGCACGTCCGTCCGGAACGCAGTCAAGGCGGAGTGGGAGAGACAAGAAGACAGCGGTGGGCAGCGAAGGGCTGGGCGGCAACCAGCGCTGCGAGCTTTCGCAGCTAGTGCGTATCGCGGCGACAGGCACGCTCTTTGCCGCCGAGCTCAAGGACAAGATCGGCATTAAGGCGTCCGTGAGGACGATCCAGCAGGTTCTGCAGCGTGTGGACCATCGGGTCTACACCAAGATGGAGCCCCTCACGGAAGCGATAAAGCAACAAGCATGGAATGGGCGAAGGAGTACATAATGAAGCCTGGTAAGCTGTCCTATTTTGTTGCAGTTATTACATATTCTATCATATGTCTCCTTTTTTAGAAGAAATTAAGATGTATACTATTTTTTCAGATGAAAAGAATTTTAATCTAGATGGACCTGACGGTTTTAAACATTACTGGCGGGTCATGCGCCATCCTCCACAGTCTTATTTGGGTCGCCAAAATGGAGGAGGGGGCGTCATGGTGTGAGGCGCTTTAAGCGGAGCAGGTAGAAGTAAGCTGGCTATCTTGCGAGGACAACATAATTCAGGTGGCTATATTTACACGTGATCTGAATTTCTGCTTCCTTTCGCGCACTTGAACTACGGTGTTGATTTTGAATTTTAGCAAGACAATGCTTGGATTCATGTCTGGCATGAAACGAAACAATTCTTGCAGGAGATGCAAACCAGCACCATGGCACGGCCAGCTTGCTCGCCAGATTGCAACCCCATCCAGAATGTGTGGTCGGCGATGGTGGCCAAAGTGTACGCACATGGCCGTCAGTGCTAAAACGTTGATGATCTGGAGGCAGCAATCATGGCTGTATGAGGCTCGATTCAGCTAGAGTCCTTGCGTCGCTGCTGTTTTGCGGTCGTCAAGAAGAAAGGTGGACTGACTAAGTACTAACTTTTAATATAAAAGTTTGTAAGGTATGTTTTTAAAGTTGTTTTTCTAGCATAAAAAAGGAGGTGGTCTTAATAATTTGACGCTAGTGCCAAAACTCTGAATTTGTATACCAGCGCTGCCAGATACATTTAAATCTAAGCTGTTAGCGTAAGTGGCATCTTACTGAGCATAAAAGAGAGAAAATATCAATGTAACAGCTTCTAACTCAAGCTACAAGCCGAGATATTGCCAAAAGTGGCCTGCCAAATCCGGGGTCTTAATGATTTGGGGTGCACAAAGCATTAAAAAAACGATTTCGCCGGTACTGTATCAGTGATCCGGTTCAATGCTACATTCAATATCGGTCACACTGCCCCACGTCTTATACCACATTGTATACCACCAGGGCTCGGGCATTACAATAAGACATGTATTATATGTTTTTCACAACAATTAGAAATAAATAGATATAAAGAAGAATAACAATAAATAAATGAGGAATACCTCATGTATTGCCCTTCAGCACCACCATTGACACTAGTTATCGTCAGTGTCATCAACATCGAGTCTCATAAGTGTACCTGCATCCCAGAACTTACGGTTGGCTCGCAGAAAAACGAGCACCTCGAAGTTCTTCGGCAGAAGGGATGCACGCTGAGGCGTCATGATCAACTTGCACTGCGAGAACACCTATTCACAAAGGCTGCTAGAGGGAGGAATTGCGGCAACGATCGGGTGGTATCGCGGTGTCACATGCTGGGGGTCCAGGCGCGACTGTAGTATCGCGGTTGCGAGGTCCTCAGTGCTGCGGGCTCGTGTCTGAGTGCGCGAACCACATGACGATGCCACCGGCTCAGACGCAGCACCTTCCAGATGGGAGAGAAAAGTGAAATCGCACTCCCATTTCTGATTTCTCACCCACATACTATATTACTAGCTGAGCGCCGCCGCTACGCGGCGGTAGTTTTGGCTACATCCTACTTGGTAAGGTCTTTTTCGTCCCCGCTTCGCTTCGACGGGCCTATTTTACTGGTACATGTACTAATAGATAAGCCTAAACGGATTCTTCATTTTCATTACATGTAGTCGGATCACAATTTGGACTACCAAGCACGTTGTTTAAAAGAATCTACAATTTAAACTCAGAGAAAGTCGTTTGTTATAAGTAATTTGCAGCCATGTTGAAAAAAAACATATTTGTTAAAAACTGAGCTGCAAGTAAGTTGCGCAATATTTCTTAAAAATTCTGAGCCTTCACCGTGTTGTTTGCGATACTATTACGAAAATACTGAGCCCCAAGTAGTTTGCGCAATATTTTTACAAAATACTGAGCGTCCACCATGTTGTTTGCAACACTATTACGAAACGTTGTTTTATTCTGGTCACATGTGTTATAAGCAGCTACGACTTAATTAGTAACTTACTAAATATGAGTGTATTCTACTTTTTACAACGTATAAATGTTTTCTATTTTTGTACACATCATCAAACTTTACGTAAGATACTGTTCGCAAGTGTTGTTGTTGCTGTTGTCGTTTTGTTGTTGTTGAATTAGAGCTCTATACTGTACTACGATCTTGTCGGCAACCCGCCTCCCCATAACATAAAATCTCCGACCTCCGACAACCTTCGACCTGTACGTAAAGGGTGGCACATCTAAGTCAGTAGCTCTTAAAACAAATATGTTGAGTTTTCTTTTTTAACTGTGGGCCACATTGAAAATGTATTCACAAAAAAAAGGAGGGGGGCGGTCTCGGGGCGGTAGCAGAGCGGCGGCAGTGCGGCAAGGCGGTGGCGGTGGCAGGGCGGTCTCAATGCGGTGGCAGTGCGGCGACAGATCGATGACAGTACGGCGGCAGAGCGATGGCAGTGTGGCAGGGCGGTGGCGGTGGCAAGGCGGACTCAGTGCGGTGGCAGTGCGGTGGAAGGGCGATGGCAGTGCGGCAAGGCGGTGGCGGTGGAAGGGCGGCGACAGGGCGGTGGAAGGGCGGCGGCAGGGCGCGGTGGCAGGATGGTGGCAGGAGGGTGGCAAGGCGGTGCACAGAAGGCGGTGCTCAGTAGGTGGTAGCAGTGTGGTGCACAGGAGGCAGCGAGCCGGAGTGCTTAAGAATTAATAATGCAATACATGTACATTTAATTGACGCTTGCTACATATTGCACTACGTAATACGAAAATATTGGATTACCACGCAGGGGTTGTTGCATGCATTGCTCCTAATGGCGAGCAAGCTCCCTGTGGCGCTGCTTCCCACCTCTTCTAACCTTACTACTAGTAGCATGATAAGTCTAAGATTTATAATTAGTGTGTTGTAATGATTGCACTGGTCGGAGAAGTCGGAGAAATGACTTTATGCATTTGATATGCCTACATATTGAAATTTGTAAGAGCATATCCATATTTCCCGAGTCCTCTCCGACCCGATATGTCGGAGCCAGCTCCAACGAGGTTCAACCTAACTATTGGCCTTTGGATTGGCCAAATCATTTTGTCAAGACCGTACGATTGGCTGTCTAGTAAATAAAAATGGATGATTGGTGATAAATGCCAACACTAAAATTAAGAAGGGTCGGAGAATTGATGATATTCATCCATAAAGTAGTTTCTTTCTTCGCAACATACCGATAAGATATTATCTGTACTACGCGGCACAATTTTTTTTCAACAAATATATTTCAATCAGAAAAGTAAGGCATCGCTTATTAAATTTTACTGAGCGCCTAAAGTAACAAAAGAGAAAAGTAGCATATTGTGAGCCAAAATAACAAAAGAGAAAGTGTAAAGATATTTTGAGCCAATGGTAATACTTTACATTGTACTCATTTGAATGTCTAGCTTAACCTTCTTCGAGCGACGACGTCGCTGCATGCGGTAGCGGCGGTGGCGCTCGTGCTCTGTGCAGGGTCGTGGTGGCGAAGGAGGCGGTGGAGGCGGTGTGCCCATAGCAACCGCCAGTGTGAACATCCGCTGCTCGCGCTGGTCAGGCTTCGGTGGTGCTGGGGCTGCATCGAAGCGGTACCAATAGGCCCGTGCGATGGGCCCATTGGCACACGCAGTGCAGCGACGCCCCCCAGCTCTGGCGGAGCCAGCTGCAAAAGCGTCCCACGAAAGGAAAGCTTTGCAGCAGGCACACAGCCGGAGCGCCAGCCCAAGTCCGTCAAGGTCAATTGGCGGTGGCATCACATGGGCCTCACAGGTCCGGCAAACGATCGGCTCCATTTTGTGAAATGTAAGATGAAAAAAAGCATTTTAACCAATTAAAATAATCCGTATTTTATCCAATTACAACCAAGATATCTCAGCCACTCATTAATGTCACATTTCCACCAATCGAAGCCACCTTCGCTCCGCTTGGCAGCCAATGGGAAGGCTCAAAATCTGAGCGTTTCGTGTGACGGACGGACGGACACCGTGCTAGCATTGATAGTTTAGGATTGACAAATAGTGGTTAGGGGTGCAGTGGCATCTCATTCGACAGAAAGTCACGCCCCTCCTAATATGCAGGCCCCGCATGGGTCGTCGCCTTCTGCCCCCGCCCCCGCGATAACTCGCCGCGCCGGAGGGCCAGACAGCCTCCTACAAGAGCTACGCCTACTTGTTAGTGGCGGCGACTACGGAGACATCACCTACCTCATCCTCGATTTGTACAAGCGGCTGCATGGATCAAGGGATCGATACATCGACGTGGGCCTCTGATGGAGCTTCGCCGTCAAAAGCGAAGCAGTGGCGCTGGTTTTCAGCAACGCGTGCGACGATGTTGCAGGCTTTCTTGGCCAAGCAAAGCTTCCCAAGGACGACACCCACCTGCGCACCTACTCAACACCTCGATCGTGGTTGAGTTTATCAAGGCCGGAGCTCAAGAAAAGTGGAAGGCTCAACGCGAGTGCCCACCGGACCAGCTTGCCGTCCATCTACCCGGTTTCTATTCCAAGCTTAAGTTTTCTACGGATCAAGCGTACATGTTCCCCCCTGAGTACTGGCTCCAAGCGAGCAATCGCGAATCGCCGATCCACGTCGACCATGCGCGTGTCGGCAGCTACATTTCTCCGTGCGCAACAAGGTTCTTCAAGGTCTGGGCTTCTTTCCGCCTAACGTCCAGCCGCCGTTCAAGTGGGGTAATAAGATCAATTCCTTCAACCGATTGTTGAAAAAAGTAGCTCCGCTGTGGTTGTCCAGCGTCCAGGTGATGTCGTCTACCTGAACATCTTGGTGTGCCATTCCGTGCTGTTGGGGTTCTGCCGGAAACACCGCGTCGAAAAGGTGGAGAGGGATTTTTGGAGACGTTATCCTCCTTGTCCAAGATCGCGAGGAGTCGTTCAAGTACGCGACACAACTGGCAACCGGGTCAGAACGAGGGTCGGTTCGAGCTTGGCGTTCACTACTCAGCGCGTTTTGTGTAATGCAAGGGCGTGTTTGGACCGACAAAAACTACGAAGAAGAAAAGAAGACATTTTTAGGAAAGGCTACCCGAGACGGACAAAACAGCCAAGGTTCAACTTCAAGCCAACGCGAAGTGGAACAAAAAGCGCAGTATGGACGAAAAGATGCGCGCTTTACGGGAGAAGACCACCCTGCCGCACTGCCACCGCTCTGATGCTACACTGAGACCGCCCTGCCGCCGCCGCCGCCCTGCCACCACCCTGCCACCGCTCTGCCGCCGCACTTCCACCGCACTGAGACCGCCCTGTCACCGCCACCGCACTGAGACCTCCCTGCCACCGCACTGCCACCGCCTCCCTCCTTTTTTTGTGAATACATTTTCGATGTGGCCCACAGTTAAAAAAGAAAACTTAATATATTTGTTTTAAGAGTTACTAACTTAGATGTGCCACCCTTTTGGTACAGGTCGGAGATTGTCGGAGGTTGGATATTTTATGTTATGGTACTAAGAGTTTCATCGTCGTTGTGGGTGGGTGTATTACTTGTCTTGGTGTCTTCACAGGTAGTGGATGGAGTTGCTAGGTGCAAGGACCATGCAAGCAGCTCGGCTGGTGAGCATCAAGCGTGAGCAACAGCCGCTTCGATGCGCTTCACAGCTGAACTTGTGGGGTTCAGGTCTTTGAGTAGCGGGAAGTGACGGAAGACGCGTGCGGTTGGGACATCCATTACCTTATTGTTAATGTTAAGGCTGTCGACCTTGAGCTGAAAGCAGGTAGCAAGCAGGACACGCTGCACCCGATCCATCGCTTCACGCATCTGCGTGTCAAATCCAGTCAAGTTTTGCAGCGACACCGCTTTTCTGAGTTTGTTTCCGCTGAGTACTTTCGCTATCTTGTGGTCTTCTATGCTTATATTAAAAAAATGTAATTGAACCCTTTGTTCGTCGTGCTTAGATTCCAGGAGCCTCTGTCAAAGATCCAGCGTGCTGTCATCTCGTCGCAGACGTTTGCGTGCTGAGCGCCTCCTCTTCGAAACGAGCGCGATGTCAAGGCGACATCCACACCAGCAGCAGGCGCCTCATGGTCTAGCACCCGGTTAACGTGCGCGTATACAGTAGGAATTGCGGCAACGCGCGGCGGGGCTGCTGGAGCGGCAAGTCCAGTGGTGACTTGCGGAGCGTTGAGCAGCTCGATCAGCGGGACGTCGGAAGAAAGCGTGGAGCTTGCGAAGCCTGCTTGTGCTGGGAGGCTGCTGATGAGGGCTGCGCCTGGGGCGGCTTGGAGAATCAAGGCGAGAGCAATGGCGACCAAGGAGCACGTAGCCATTTCCGAGTCAGGAAAGAGCGACAGCCCCTGCTCCCTTTCTCAGCCCAAAGGCCGTTTTAGGGTCTGTGAATCCGGCTATAAAATTGGTAGAAAGCAGTCTTTGGCACGACGACTGGCATCTCACATCCTAAAAATAGATCCTCTAACCACTTACATATTATCAATATGAATTTGTGTTATTCACACTAAATGGCCTTTCTATGTGCTCGGTCGAAGTTGTCGAAGGTCGGAATTAATTTGATATGGACGAATATCATCAATTGTCCGACTCTTCTTAATTTTAATATTGGTATTAATCACCAATCATCCATTTGTGTTCATTAGACAGCCAATCGTACGGTCTTGACAAAATGATTTGGCCAATCCAAATGGTAAGGGTTAGGCTGAACCTCGTTGGAGTTGGCTCCGACATATCGGGTCGGAGGCCCCTCTTGTGTTATTGATATCGGCATACAAACCTCCACTCATTAGCATATTTTGCAAATAGCACGCGAGCTCCGACCCCTCCGACCCAAGATGAGTCTGAGCGACCTCGCACCGACAAACACGAATCGCGCACGGGATGGCGCGGCACGCATGTTCAAAGCGTTTCTTGAGGAAGAATGGGTGACATGGGAGTACCTAGAGGTGTGCATGAAGCGCGATAACGCTCCCCGCGTTTTGGAGGCCGTGGTGGACAAGTTTGGAATGCATCTCGCTTTCAAGGAAGGACGGAAGGGCAGCCTGTTCGCTTGGCACTCAGTCATGCAGTACTACCGACAGGCAAATAACTGGTTGCTCGATCAGCTCCCACAGCATCGAGAGGCTGTCGGCAAGGTTCTCCTGAAGAAGGGTCAAGTACTGGAGCGCTATTGTATGAAGCGAGAGTCTGGCAATTTTGTGAAGAAGACACCTGCATGCACGAAGAAAGCACTGAAGCAGATGATGGTGTACCTCTATTCAAATGGTGTAACAGTTTCGGACTACCAAGACGCGGCGCTGCTGTGCTTGCTCTGGTTTCTGTTTGGCCGAGCCGCTGACATCTCGCTACTCCGGAAGGTGAACTTATCCATCGGTTCGGGGGGAATATTTTTCCTGAGGCTGATCCGTGTCAAGACGTCCGAAGAACAAGGTCTCTCCCTTTTTCCCGACGACGACTTCGCCACGTGTCCGCTGCTAGCTATCTCTGTGGCTCTTGCAACTCAATCGGCACCGGCGGCTGCGCTGCTAAACCACCTCCCTGAACAACAAGTGGCGACCGAAGCTTCCCTGACTCCGGCAGCACCACTGATCGATCTGATCGATAACCCAGAAGCTGTCGCTCCACTCAACTCCACCACAGATGAGAACAAGCCGCTTGACGACACTACTGGAATCCACGGCTACGTGAATCGCGTCTTGACGAGAATAATGCCTGAAGCTGGTGTTGTCCAGCGCTTGACGTCACATTCGTTTAGACGCGGTGGCGCACAACATGCGAATAGTGTTGGCATGTGTGTGCAGTGGATCTTCGACAGAGACGCGTGGAACATGACGGCAACCAACAAGGACTTCGCATACGTCTTCAACACCCCAGCTGAAGATCACAAGGTGGCTCGTGTTTTGAGCAATCGAGGACCAGATGACTCCGTCGCTTTGCTGTCACTTGATGTATTCGACTCTCATACCCGGCAAAGTGTTCGCTTGGTCTCTTCAGCTTTATTCACGTCTTCGTCCGGAATGGAATCAGAGCAGTACAACGTTAACGCGGCTGTACACGACACTCTCATGGCTTACCTTCTGCGGCACTATCCGTCACTGAGGACTCTATCGACGTCCGGTCTTGTAATTCAGCGCTTGGAAGCTTGTGCCGAGGATAAAGGCTTCACTGTAAATCATCTGCTTGCTTGGTCGGCGTTCCTCAGTAGCAACCCAAGTACTGCGGAGGACTCTAAAAGCAAATTTGCACAAGACAACCCAAACGACATCACCCAGCATCCAGTATATTTTCAGCAAACAGCATTGATTGAGCAGTTAATCCAGGTCAACAAGAAGCTTGACGCTCGGTTGACTGTAATGGAAGACATAATCGGAAACAAACACCCACGCGCGCCTACAAAACCAGAAGAAAGTGAGGCCTCAAGCGAGAAGCGGGGCTCAAGCGAGAAGAAGTCTCCAGGAAAGCGACGCCGTACCTCTCCAGCTCTAAGCTTGAAGGATGTCTGGTTCGCGTGGTACACTCAAGAACCGCGCATGTGGAGCTTGACGGATGCTGAAACCAAGCACACACGCTCAACAGGCAAGCAGGTCGTTGCGTTCTTGAAGCTGTTCCTTTACGATGGCTTTGTCTTGGACAAGCACTCTGCTTGCTACCGCGACGATGTTCCCGAAACAGGAACCTTGCTGAGAAGGCAATGCTGGCGTTTTTACAGCAGCACAACGTCACTGCCCGCGGAGCGCAAAACGTCCTGAAGTCCATGCGGAAACTACACAAAGCTGGCCAACTGAATGAGCACATTGGTAAGTACCTACAACGTCAAGCTCAAGGTCGCATCATGGATCCTGCTCCTCCGCATACTTGCAACACGATCGGGTTAGTGACCATGAAGTAATTAATAAAAGCACCCACCTTTCTGGTCATGTCCAGTCATATTTTGCGAAGTTTTGCGCGCTGCACTCTCTGCTGTCCACTCTTCCTTTTGTTCTCAAACCTTGACACCCCAGCCTCGGATGCCTACCAAGAAGCCAACCAAGAACGGCATTAGCTCCGCGAAAGAGTTCAAGACCCTGTGCATCGCTGTGGCCAAGTCTTGCAAAATCCGGGTTAGTGATGAAGCTATTCGTCACCTTCGACTTACCATGAACATTACCGTCGCCTCTACCAGCCTGCTTCCTGAAGCAATTCAAGTCGTCTTCACCTCGTTGGCTGAGCGCAAGATCCAGCGGGCAAAGCTTGACGAGATCCGCGAGTGGCTGGCCCCTCCTGCTGTCGCCAACGACGAGGTGGACGGTGACGAAGATAGCGAAAGCGAGAAGATTCACTACATCCGCAAGATCTTGAACTGGAAACGCGTTAAGGGCAAAACGTACTACCTCGTCGAGTGGGAGTCAACTTGGGAGCCACGCGAGCACTTGAGCCAAAACATCGTCGCCGCGTTCGAGAAGGAGCGCCGCTTGCTTGTGCGCAAGAAGTTCTTCGAAGACGAGGCTGTGGAAGACAACACGCTCAACATCACGGAAGGATAAAAAAACAAGATCTAGTGAGGCGCAAACGGCTTCGTATTACAAGTTTAGAAAGTGTTAATGAGTAGAGAGACTTGAACAACAATGTTAACCGCTGACAATAGAACACAAAGCCTAACCTTCTAACGGAACAGCAATGTTAACCTCCATCATCATAGCACACAGAGTTTAACGCAAGACGGCTACACAACACACACACTCGCACCCACACGCGCACACACACACACAAACACGCAAGAACACACTCACTAATGGCTTGCGTCTGACGGCTGAAAAATCGTGAATGACAGAAAAATCTGTTTGTCGGCCACTCTTAACCACCAACTTGGTAGGAGGCCACGTGTCGGGGTAAATACGCGCAGGCGTAAAAACAGAATTTTTACTAATGCTCTTTTTAGTGAACCCCGATTTCGGGTGGCGCCCTCATTTCTCAAAGAGAGTGACTATTTTGCCAGACTGGGAACACTCTACTCATAGCAAATCTTTCCTATCTTCCGATTATCTGTGTATGCACTCATCCGTACTAGGTATAGCGTATAGATACTGTATACCAGTATGCCACCGTTTCCTGAACCACAAAAAATCTCCCCCTCCAGCAAACGCGTGGCTCCAAACGCACGAAAATGGCACCACGGCCACGCAGCGCACAGAAGCGCCCCCTGGCACTGGAGGGTATCGACAGCGACAGCGCCAGCAACGACTCCGACGGCTCCGTGAGTGACTGGCAGCCAGTGTCGAGCCCGACTTCTGCTGAGGCGGAGACGGTCACCAGTAGCGCAAGTGAAGAATCAGGTCAGATTTGTGTCCTCGCCTCGCCACCACAAGAGACACAGTTTCAGTCGTGGAAGGACTTCGAGGCCTCTCTAGCGCTGTACCAAGCGCAGTCACTCCAGGTACATTATTAAGTTATCTGTTGTGTTTGTCTATACCGTCTCATCACGTTTTGTTTGTCTGCTAGATATTTCGAGTGAGAACAAACACTTCAGTGGCTGTACGGAATGCTAGGATAGATGCTCAGGGCTCCGCGTCGACTAAAATCCCGGCCGAGTGGGATCAGTACGCGAAGACGTACGTGTGTACACACCACGGCACATACCGATCGCAAGCCACAAGCAAGCGGCCGCGTCAGGAGACACGGGCCCAAGGATGCTCAGCACAGGTATGCGATTACTATAGGTTTGTTTTGTAGCGAAATAAACCCAATCTGGCATAATCGGGCTCAGTTGGGATGAATCGTGCATCACCGGTGTAAGCTCAGCCACTAACCGTGTCTGTTTGCATTAACTTTGTTACTATTATTTCAGTTGAATGTATGCGTTCAAGAGATTAACAAAGCTGAACACACGTTTGTGCTCAAAGTGACGAAGTGCCGGCTCGAGCACAATCACTCACTGAACGAGTATGCATTCAAGAGTCATCCTTCCAACCGTATTACTCTCGATGACAGTGCCTTACGGACGGTGAATGAGCTTCGAAAAGCTGGAGAAAAGAAGACCAGTATTCTGAAGTTTATCAGAGACAATTCAGATAGTAATCCAAAGCCACAGGATGTTCACAACCTCGTGAGCAAGTTGAAAGCTCGTGAAAACAGAAACGGCCCAAGTTCGAGCGCAAAACGATTGAAGAAGTGGATGGCCGAGTTTGGAGATAATGTCGGGAATGTGGGTCGTATATTCGTAGACGATGTCGGGGAAAAGGTATGTGTATTTAGTGAATCAAATACATTATATTCATAACATCTAACATGTTCTTTGTATTAGAAAATTGCAACATGTATTACATTACAGACTAAACACATGCGATCGGTCTACAAACAATTTCCGGAAGTTCTTCTCATTGACGCGACGCACGGAACAAACCGTTCAAAGTACACAGTTTTCTCTTTTATGGCTCACGATACCTTTGGAAAAGGCCAATTTGTGCAGCACGCGTTACTACAGAACGAGCGATGGCCGACATTACTGACGGCGCTTGAAGAATTTAAAAGTAACAATCCGGCTTGGACAAAACTACGCTGCGTGTTGATCGACAAGGACTTCACGGAACTATCGGTACTGAAGACTGCTTTCCCTGACGTCACTACCCTGCTCTGCCAATTTCACGCCTTAAAGTATTTGCGGGAGGAAATCGCGTCAGCAGACTACGGTTGTAACACGTGGGAAAAGGACCAGCTACGAGGTCTGATGAACCTGCTTGTATATGCGAAGACCGAGAAAGAGTATACGAAGCACTTTCGGTACATGTTGCACGTGTGCGGAATGGGGCGCCCCCGATCTGGGCAACTGACTTCAGATCCTGTTGGGCAGAATCTGGCACCAGTTGGGCAGAATCTGGCACCATTTGGGCAGAATCTGGCACCAGTTGGGCAGAATCTGGCATCAGTCGGGCAAAATATTGTGGCGGTCGGGCAGAATGTGGCGACAGAAGCGCGGAATCATACCACATCCGAGTCTGAACGCTGTGAAACTACGAACACAATAGTGGAACTGTTTGAATCCGTCCGACACCCTTTTGTCGCCTATTTCATTAAGAATTGGGACAAATGTCGCGAGTTGTGGTGTGCACACAAGCGCCAAAACACCGTGACGCTTGATAATAACACCAACAACAGGCTGGAGGCCTCGTGGAAGCAGTTGAATAAGTGGGTAAACTCTTTTATGGCAGTGGACGAATGCATAGCGTCGATTATGTATTACCAGAGTCTTCAAGAGCGACGATTTATGGATGAGGTGTACAAGAAGGTTAATGTCCAGCATGTTGGTTACGATCGCGAAATGACGTTGGTTGCAAACCTCGTCAGTGAACATGCATGCGAGTATATACACGATCAGTATTGCTACGCACTTGATCGTGCATCTTACACCTTTTCCGAGAGAGCGCCAGGTGTGTACTTTGTGAAGAGTACATCCCCCGATGAAGACGCCCTCGATGAGGTAGACGCAGAGTACACTATTACGACACACGACTGGACTTGCTCGTGTCTCTTTATGAGTACACGTTTATTGCCGTGTCGACACGTCTTCTTTCTTAGAAGAGCACTAAACAAGGAGACTGTTATCCCGACTCAACTGCTGCATCAGCGATGGGTCCTGTCGTCTGTACGGTCGTCGATAGAGTTCGAAAACGCCAGTGATGCTCCTACTTCTGTGGAATCTTTTGCCGTTCGAAGGGTATTGGTGACCGATGAGCGGCCATGGGATTCGAACCGGAAGTACCGAGAGGCCTTGCCTATTGCTAGTGAAATTTGCGATTCGATGGCTGGTTTAGGCATGGTCCAATATCGTGAAGCAATGGCTTATTTAAAGGCCGTCGCCCACCGTTTCAAGGTTGGAGATTTTTCTTCATCGATTAAGATGCCGACAATCAGTGAAGGTACGCGCGACGATGTCTTCGACTCAGATACCGTGGGCGAGGTTGAAGTGGAAGACCCTGAATTATTACTGCCTGGATTGTTACAGCCTTCTACGCAGATTACACCTCAGTCTGGCGAGTCTGGCACCCAGTCTGTTGAGTCTGGCATCCAGTCTGGAGAGTCTGGTTCGGTGTCGGCCGAGCTTATTTGTCAGACTGGTGCGGAGACTTCAGCTTCTCATGCGACTCTGCAACCGGTCGGAAATGATACATTTGATGTGGCGAGCCCTCCAAGGTCCCGAGGTCGCCCAAAGCAAAGTGCAAAATCCAAGAAAGCAGCTCGCCGCAAAAATGTTTTGATGGTGCAAGATGATTCAAATTTGTACTCGGATAATCTGAGTTTAGCAACCATACAAGACGCCGTACGCATTGAGTCAACATACGAGACATCTGCCGCAATTGTGTCCAAATTTAAGCTGTTCGATTTCACAAAAATTCCCCGAGCTCCAGTTGCCCACAAGGTAGCAAGACTTCCCGCCTCAAAAAAGATCGTCTCTGCTGAGTCCATCCCCCGAATTTTCCGAAAGGATATCCTTGATAGATGCAGTGCCAAAGTGCTAGCTCTTCAGAAGACACACAAGGAATCAAGTGATCAAAATCTAGGTGAGAAGGACATTGTCGTGGAAATTGTTGGAGTAGGTACCTACTCCACCGAGACTCTGGGTGTCATGAAGAAGTGGCACAAAGCGATGAAACCCATCCAATATGTGGAAAAAGCTATCGTTTGGATTGATACCATCGATTTCGAACTCCAAATGCCCCGATGGTTTTGTGTTGATCTTGATCCTGATACACAATCCAAGATCAAATCTATTCCTTTACTATCGGTGCAGGTACGCAGTTGCATACAGTCAGGCCCCGCAATGGAAATACTAATATCTACTGCTGTGTAATTGCACATAGGCTGAAGCACTCGAACTCGTCGGCAAGTCTGCGTTAGGCGACAGCACGGTCAATAAGCTGATGTTAAAGTTGTTCGCAGCGAGAGAAGACACGATTGCTGTAGACACGTCAATCGCCGGTAACGTCATGAATGGTTTCTTAGCGGTGGAGACTATGAAGGACGTGTTTGCTGGCATGACAAGCCAAAAGATTTTGATTCCTGTCATCTGCAACAAGAATCACTGGTGTGCGGTTATGATGGATCTGTCGCTTAAAGAAGTTTTTATCTATGATCCAATGAGCTCAAGCTACGGCGTAAAAGTTCGACCTCTCGCTGAGAAGATGGTAGCATTGCTGCCAGATTTCGCTACAAGAAAATACCGAATTCGACCATACACGAGCGAGCTTGGAGTGCAGGTTGATAGCTACAATTGTGGCATGTATATGCTGTTAGCTTTTGAGATATTTGCCGGTGCTGAAAACCTATATCTGCTAAGTCGGAAGGAGCTACAGTATTTGCGCTATCGGTACCTGTGCATGTGCATTTAATGCAACTAGTTTTTCAATGATTTGGTCTTTTGTTAGTGTGTTTGATGCGTTGACTACCTCCAGGTTATTCCCCCTGCACTTTGTCTTGAGAGTTAGATGCTGAATGTCTTGCGGGTTTCAGTTTCAAAGCCAACACACTGACATCCGGTTATACGTATACTCCGAAGACACGTCAACTGATGACACGTCCGGCTCTTCCTGAGTCTGGCATATTCGGGCATGCTAATCGGTTGTATTCTGGTGTAATTGTACTGTCTGTTGTTACCCAGTCTGGCTAAATAACGAGTGCCTTTCTCAAATTGCAGCCTGTAGTGCACAAGGCTCTGTAGCTTAAAATCATGCGTTTTTATTTTTTGCCTATTTCTCTGCCCACAGACCGTTTCAGAGCCTGTGAGTGCGCCTATGAACGTGCCGTTTCGGCAATTTCTAGCATAGACAAATCTACACATGGTCTCTAATTACCCTACCCACAATTACCTTTTTAATTTCTTTAAGTCCGATCTCGTCCCTCCTCTACCGTCGGAGCTCGTCTGAGGTCGGAGATTTTTTGGTATGGTACTAAGAGTTTCATCATCGTTGTGGGTGGGTGTATTACTTGTCTTGGTGTCTTTACAGGTAGTGGATGGAGTTGCCAGGTGCAAGGGCCATGCAAGCAGCTCGGCTGGTGAGCATCAAGCGTGAGCAACAGCCGCTTCGATGCGCTTCGCAGCTGAACTTGTGGGGTTCAGGTCTGTGAGTAGCGGGAAGTGACGGAAGACGCGTGCGGTTGGGACATCCATTACCTTATTGTTAATGTTAAGGCTGTCGACCTTGAGCTGAAAGCAGGTAGCAAGCAGGACACGCTGCACCCGATCCATCGCTTCACGCATCTGCGTGTCAAATCCAGTCAAGTTTTGTAGCGACACCGCGTTTCTGAGTTTGTTTCCGCTGAGTACTTTCGCTATCTTGTGGTCTTCTATGCTTATATTAAAAAATGTAATTGAACCCTTTGTTCGTCGTGCTTAGATTCCAGGAGCCTCTGTCAAAGATCCAGCGTGCTGTCATCTCGTCGCAGACGTTTGCGTGCTGAGCGCCTCCTCTTCAAAACGAGCGCGATGTCAAGGCGACATCCACACCAGCAGCAGGCGCCTCATGGTCTAGCACCCGGTTAACGTGCATGTATACAGTAGGAATTGCGGCAACGCGCGGCGGGGCTGCTGGAGCGGCAAGTCCAGTGGTGACTTGCGGAGTGTTGAGCAGCTCGATCAGCGGGACGTCGGGAGAAAGCGTGGAGCTTGCGAAGCCTGCTTGTGCTGGGAGGTTGCTGATGAGGGCTGCGCCTGGGGCGGCTTGCAGAATCAAGGCGAGAGCAATGGAGAGCAAAAGGCACGTAGCCATTTCCGAGTGAGGAAAGAGCGACAGCCCCTGCTCCTCAGACGTCTTCACAAAAATCAAGCGCAGGAAGAAGACGACGCTTGGGTTCACTGACATGTTTTGTTTGCAGCCCATGGCTAGGTCAGATGCGCAGTCGAACAAGTACCAGAGAAGACATAGTAAAGCTGCATCTTAATAGTCACTTTCAGAGCTAGCATAAGTGCACAAATGCAACAGCATTGTTTTCAAATCATCTTTCGTGCAAGGTGGTGCCTTCGCTACGAGCCCACCACTATCTCGCTTCAGACAGAAGCCGTCTAATATCTTCCCCATTTCCAGCAACCGTGCTTCAAATGAAGCTCGGTGCTTAGGGAAGGGATCGAGCAGTAGCCGATAGTACTGCATGGCAGTGTTGCGAGCTATTGGCTTACCTTTCTTTCCCTCCTTAAATGCAAGTTACATACCAAATTTATCCATCACACTCACGAACATTTTTCCGTTCTCGTCACTATCAATGCACTTCCCTATGTATTTCTGTTCAACTTCCTCTTCTTTGAGAAATTTGACGAACGCACCGATGGATGTTACCTTAGCCCGCAAGGTGTTACCAGGCTGTAGTTCGTCTAAGCCCATGTCACTGGTCCACTGGTCTGATAAAAGCAATATATGCATGTGATATGTCAATGACTTAGAGTTTGGAAAGGCATACACATATTGTGCGTATCAATCGGACGCGATACGTGGCGTAGAGGACTCGTCTTCCCCTATTCAATTTGGTTGGACATTGAGGGACTTCCAAAAATGTCCTATACACTGTACCAAACACAAATATAGGCATGGTTTAATACCCCATTTGGTACGAATACAGACAACGACGGTGAAACTCAACCCCCCGTAGACATGCATTTTCAAGTCATTTTTAGAAAGGCCAACAAGACAAAAAAACTCGAACCCTTTCGTGGTATCACCTGCGATTGGTCAAAATTAAACCGACCCAACAGTTAATTAAAAGTAGAAAAAACAATTTAAACAAACACCGTTAAAAAGCAAAAACATGTATTATTTTGCTCTACACCATCACGACAAAGTGTTTTGGGATTGTTTTTTCAAAGCTTTTAATAACACATTCCGTAGATATGTTTTCCCACGCTCTAATTGTGCGTGTTACGGCAGCCAGACGCTTTTCCTTCGCGGTTCTTGTAACTGCCACCTTCTCTCGTAGCCATTCAGCTGTCAACTTTTTCTTGAGTGGCCCCATAACGCCCACGTCAAGGGGCTGACTCACAGAGGTGCTGTTAGCAGGCACGGGGACAGATATGTAAGCAATAAATATTGATTAAAAACACAAATAAAATAGGATAAATTGATAAAACGTTTGATTAAACCAACATATTGGAAAACGAGATGCTTACCGAGCTGCAAACCGCTGGCACATACGCATCAACGCGCTCAATGCGCGCTCAGGAGATGATTTATCGGCTAAATACTGCTCCAGCCAAGCCCCCTGCTCCATCTTCATATACTCGATCATGCCTCCAGTACACAAATACTATATATACACGTTAGAATCTGCAATAAATAATATAACAAAACAAATTTACCTCTTCATCCCGACGGACGTCTTTCATGAAGGTGACCAATTCGTGCTCAAATGTGATTTTAGTCTTTGCGTCTTGTCCTTTTGTCGTTCTGCTAGTTTGAGGTCCCTTAAACTCAAACAGCAGCTTTGCCTTCTTTCTCCAGCCCTTCAACGTACCTAATGGAATATTAAGCGCCCAAGCGGTAGGCTTACATCCCTCCAGAGCCACCCGCTCGAGCGCTTCCCGTCTCTGCTTGACGGTGTAGCTGTTCTGCCGACGACGTTCGTCCATCACTTCGCAGAAACAGCAATAGCGTGATTATTTAAACGGCGCCAGCATGGCGTGCTGTCCAGCAATATATTTGAAAGTATATTATTGGCTAAAATTACAAATAACATTTTTACTTGAGTTTAAAGTTGCACTGTAAGGGGGGTCGAGTTTTTGTGGGGGGTTGAGTTTCACCGTCGTTGTCTGTATAGGTTCGACTTGGTCCTGCGATGGCCACCAAAAACCATTAGTTTTGTTGTCGTCACTCAAAAATATAATACTGAATCGTCTTCGTAAAAACCCACGTGGAAGAACTTGCAGCATGCGCTGCCGCCGTCTCGCAGTCAAGCTAATTACGCTCATATCCGTCGACGAGCAGCACCAGTCACTGCGGCGTCAAGCTATACGGAAGCGATTAGCCTGTTTGCTGTGCCTTTGTATGCTGGTCCGTGTACGCAACTACCTAACGACCGCATCGTTGATGTCAAACGTGTGCTGTGCATGGGCATATATGAACAAGTCGCGGTGCGAGAAGTCGTTTATTAACACGGTGTCGTTTGACCCAGACACATATGACTTGTTGCTACAGGCATTTAGCCGGCACTACATCGTGCGATCGGGACCCTCTCGACGTGGTCGGCCACGTCGGTTTGTTTCAAAGAATGACATTCTTGCCTGCGTGCTTCATCTGTATACTGCTGCCGTGGAACTCAAAACGTTGTGCGAGCTTTTCGGCGTTCCTCCTTCCACGATGAGCAGAACCGATCTGATACTGCTTTCAGCATTGTCGATTAGCTGGTCTATCTTAATACGACGACGCGCAGTTTGGCTGAGGGACACAGTGTCAGTTGACGATGCCCGTCTTTTTCCAAGTGTTTTTGAAAGCTCTGCCAGTTCCGAAGGCTCGAGTCCGGCTCGCGCCGTAGCCTGTAACGGAGTTGACGCTGCAGATTGTGTCACGTTTGGTTGAGGTGATTGCATACTAGTTGACGAAATGAAGCTATCCGAAAATGATGTTGCAACAGTAGTGGATACATCCTCATCCGTAGACGGCGCATTTGTAGAGTCAACCCACTGTAGCTCGTCTTGGTGATCAAGTCGTAGCGTTCTAGATAGACCCCCGTCATTCGTGGTCTCTGTGTCGTCGTG
This sequence comes from Phytophthora betacei, assembly GCA_011320135.1. Taxonomy (NCBI): domain Eukaryota; phylum Oomycota; class Peronosporomycetes; order Peronosporales; family Peronosporaceae; genus Phytophthora; species Phytophthora betacei. The sequence continues at coordinate 677,637 of JAANHX010000116.1, read as the reverse complement.
GATATCTACAACAGCAATTGAGGCTTCAATCGCGTATTGCAGACGTTTGGCTCGCTGCACCTCTGCAGGACATGCACCATTACCTGTATAGTTAATTTTATCGGTTTAACAGCTAAATGTCAGGAGTATAGTAAAGGGGTGGTTTAAAAACAAATTACTCGTACCCGTCGGCTTTGGAACACGAACTAGTTTTTGATACTTTCGCTTTAAGCTCTCTCCGTCTCTTTCAGTCCATCCAGCAGGGATGTTTGTGTTAAAAAGCGAAGCCACGTTCTGCCACTGCTCAGCCCCAAAAGGAAGAATATTCTCAACTAAGTCCAGTAGTCCTGTAAACATATAGATGTGTTAGCCTAGAGCCCATTATTAACGAAACTAATGAAATTAACCTACGTATCACTTCGGATGTGGTGAAGTTCTTGCCCTTAGTCTTGCCCTTTGCCATTGTGGACGATGCAGTGCGGTCTTGATGGCAAAATGTCGAATAAGCGTTCGTGAGAAAGCCCCTGCTTGCAAGCCCATGAATAGGTTGTAACGACGACCTCGCACAGAGCTGAAGCTAAACCTGTCTAATCAGATAGTATTTTTGGTACTGAGCACCGTATTAAGTACGTTATTTGGTGAGACGCCTTTTGCGTCTTACCTCCACAGATGGTACGTCACATGGGAGAGATTTGGTCCTAAGCTATAGGCGATTTTTGGTAGTCCCTCATTATCGTCTTGAAAACTATTGGTTAGCGCTACGACAAAATTATCTCATTGGCTGTAAGATACCACTACAAAATTTAAGTGAGGTCCGATAAGACTTCATATTCTACCATACCAAGTTGGGTAGCCCAACAATCCGAGCCTGTGGGATGTGGGATACAAATATTCCACATCCCACTGGTGCCTGCCTAATAATGTGTAAAGTGGCAGTCGTAGCTACCCTTAACAAGTAAAAGTTTGTTTTCTTACAGTTGCCAGAGGTAATTCCCTATCTGGAACTGGGTGAGCGACGTGATAACCTCATCCGCTTCGCCGAAAAGCTCCGCCCTCTGTACTTCGTCCGAATGAATGCGTACATCGGGGATGGCGATACTGTGCATTTCCGCAGCATTGGCAGCAGTGTAGCCATTCACCGAGTCCTCGAATACGATGCAATGTGGCGGCTTGTCACCGTCCTCTCCCTCTCTGAGGCCAAAGAGACGTTGGCCAGCGGTACGAAAAATATCGGGCGCTGGCTTGCCGCGCTTCACAGCCGGGTCGTCACCGCACACGATCGTGGAGAAGAATGAGAAGAGCTTTGGGTGGTGCTTGATCTTGGCCTCCACGACGCTTCTGCTGTTGGAAGTGGCCAGTGCCAATGGGACGCCTCCTGCGTGTAGAGCACTCAACACCTCGATGCCTCCCGGAAGCTCCTTGACTCGGTCCGACATGTCTCGCATACTCTTCTCCCACTGCATAAATAGCTCTTCTGGAGTAATGCCATCCTCCTCGCTGAGACCGGCGGCAGTGATGGCCATGCGTGTCCAATCAGCGAGAGGACGTCCTAAAGTGGTCTTGTGCATTGCCATTGTGAACTCCTTGCCAAACTTGCGCATTATGCCGTCAATCACGATCCGACTCAGCTCTTCAGTGTCTAGAAGCGTGCCATCCATATCGAAGATGGCACCGTACACCTTGGGTTTATGTGGCACAGCGCTGGCGTTAGTCATGACAACGTGGATGTTTCAATGCAACTGCAAATTGCAAAGTGGCACTTATTGAAGTTCTTTTTAGTTGCTTCGGGAAACGTTTACCAAAGTCAAGTGTGTCGTATCGGAATGATTGTTGTGTTTACCATTTTTGCCGACGTCCATCAAAAATGCACGTCGCAGTTATTGCGATAAGCAATTACTCGAGCTCATCGTCGGCAATTTCCTTCTGTTCAGTTTCCTGACCTTTGCCGTTGTAAATGTGATCGGCCATCTGCCAGATCTGTAAGATGTTGTCGTCAGCAACCGAAGACACCATCCACGGCTCGTTCGGATGCCACGAGAAGTCCACAACGCTGGCCGTGTGACCCGCATGAATGAACAGCAGCTCAGGCGGGCCGTCTTTGGCGTCTTCAGCTGCCTGCTCTTCTCCAATCTTAGTAGAGATCAGCATGCCACACGTCAAACATCAACACTCCATCGGACAATTTCAATGTCAGAGCACTGAGATACCTTGGTAAGATCCCAAATGAGCACACCACGATCAGCGGAACAGGAACCGAGGACGCCGTCATGGTGTGGAGACCACTGGATCTGGTAGACTTCGTCTGTGTGTCCTTCCAGAGAGTGCAGTTTGGTCTTCAGGTTGCGCAGATCCCACAAGTTAATCTGCTTGTCCGATGACCCCGTGGCAACTAAATACTCGTTCGATGGACAAAAAGCCAGACAGTTGACTTCAGCCGAGTGAGCAAATACGGTCGCTGCTGGCTTATCGTGGCTCTCCGACCGCATATCCCAGCTTCATCAATCAAAACGAGATGTTAGAGGCGTTCGCAACGTTGTAATCGCATCCCTGGCAACGTACATAAGCAGCTTCTTGTCATCACCGACCGATCCGATAATCTTTGGGTGATGCCAGTGCCATGCCACGTCCTCGATAACGTCGCTGTGGCCAGTGTATTTGTTCAGGGGCTCCACTGTAGTGCCAGCCTTGCTAATATCCCATTCGCAAATGATGGCGTCGTTGGACCCCGAGATGAGATGATGCGTCTGGTGCGGGTCCCAACAGAGACCGAAGCCTTCCTTGGTGTGGCCCAGCAGTCGATGTGTCGGTTCAATACTTTCTCCAGCATCCGTTTTAATCTTCGAAATGTCGAACACGTGCACCTCAGCACTTGGAGTCTTGGTCGCAACAAAGAGGTTATCCGACGGCATGCAACGCGCTCGATTCACCTCGCCTTCGTGACTAAAACTAAGCGAGGTTTTCACCTTGCGTTCAACGGCATTGTTGTAGTCACCCAGCTCTGACCGGCCACAATGAACCATGGATTTGGCCAGTTAATCACAACATGCCCACCATAAAGAATCAATTGTTTCTGCTTTACCTTGGGTCTCCTCATTCAACTTGCATGCGTCGTCAAGAGGCAACCACACTTTGGCCTTCATCACCTTATTTTGCTCAGCCCCCGACGTGTTTGTGCCCAGCAAAAGTTCATACTCGCAGAAATTGTTGGTTCTGTCAAGGCAACAACAGCAGCTTAAGCTCAAGCAAACTCCCATGCAGGCAAATGAACAATGGACGCACGATCCAGACAGCCATTGCACTGTAAGCGACGGCCAATCAAGCGAGTGGGTTATCACGAGGTCGTATAGGAACGGCGTGTTCTTCTTCCACGTCCTGTACTCCTCGCTCTCGAGCCTCATATCCGGCTCGGCTTCCTCGCCCTCGACAGATTCGTCCGCATCGCCGGTGAGGTCCTGCACCTCCTGCATAGGAGAGGGCTCCGTTTGCTCAGCAGCGTCCGACATTTCGGCCGAGTTTGGTGAGCGAGACATGGGATTCAATAATGCTCCAGTAACGGCGTTTCGTTGGCTGATAAAGACCTGACGATCGGCAATTTTGAGTGCATTCGGCGGTGCAACATTTGCATCGATTTCTGTTGCCTTTACGAACACGTGTGCAACAAACTTTTGGTCTAGTACATTCAATTAGACTAACCGCATCATTGCATCAAATAGCATGAGTACTAATCGGCTTATTCGAGGTCATCATCGGCAACCTCCGCCTGTTCAGTTTCCTCATCTTCCTCATTGTAAATGTTCTCCGCCATCTGCCAGATCTGCAGGACGTTGTCTTCAGCCACCGAGGCCACCACCCACGCGTCGTTCGGGTTCCACGAAAAGTCGGAAATCTTGGACGTGTGGCCACCGTGGATAAACAGCAGCTCCGGAGGTCCGTCCTCGGCGTCTTCAGGCGATTGTTCGTCACCAATCTGTTTAGAAATACATTACAATGCATCAATAAATAGTCTGAGTAAATACCTGGCCGCTAGATCTTACCTTGCTGAGGTCCCAAACGTGCAGTCGGCGGTCAGCAGAGCAGGAGCCTAGGATAGTCTCGTTGTGAGGAGACCATTGGATCTGGTAGACTTCGTCGTTGTGGCCCTCGAACGAGTGCAACTTGGCCTTCATGTTACGCATATCCCACAGGTTCACGTGCTTGTCTGCCGAGCCAGTAGCAACCAGGTACTCGCTGAACGGACTGAAGGCCAAGCAGTTGACCTCAGCAGTGTGCGCATACACAGTCGTCGCCGGCTTATCGTAGCTCTCCGAGCGCATATCCCAGCTAGAAACAGCAACACACGTACGACAGTTAGCCCAGTTGTCAGCTGACTTATCGTTGCATACAAACTTCAAACTTACATGAGTAGCTTCTTGTCGTCGCCGACAGAGCCGAAGATCTTGGTGTGGTGCATGTGCCAAGCCACATCCTCAATCACATCGCTGTGTCCACTGTACTTGTGCAGCGGTTGCACGGACTTGCCAGCGTTGCGGAGGTCCCACTCGCAGATGATGGCGTCGTCCGAACCGGAAATCAAGTGGTAGGGCTGGTGCGGGTCCCAGCATAGACCGTAGCCCTCCTTCGTGTGGCCCAGAAGACGGAAGTCCGGGTTGCAGCCCGAGTTCTCCTCAGGTTGAGACGGCCGCTTCGAGATGTCGAACACGTGCACCTCCGCATGAGGAGTCTTGGTGGCTACAATCATTTCATCGGACGGCATGTACCGTGCGCGGTTCACTTCGCCGTCGTGGTTGATACGGATCTTAATGTCCACCTTGCCCGAGACGCCGCCAAATCCGCCAAGCTCCTGACTCTCCTCGTCATACCTGCGGGCGTCAATCTCCGTGTCTTCCAGAGGAAGACGCACCTCCGCCACCATCAAATGGTTCTGCTCCGCTCCGGACGTGTGCGTGCCCAGCAGCAGCTTGTGCACCGAGAAATCGTCGCCAGACGAGCTGTAAAAACGTCATACTTTCGTTAATTCTTGGTCGCGATACGACGCAAACATTGCAAATGATTAACATCAATCAGCTACATACGTGTGGGAGTTGGGCAGCCACTGCACACTGAGAGAGGGCCATTCAAGGGCGTGTGTCATCACCAAGTCGTACAGGAACGGCGTGTTCTTCTTCCAGATCTTGTATTCCTCGTTGATGAGCTTTTCCTGGAGAGCAGCATCGTTGGCAGCAACTGCGTCCACTGCTGCGGCGGGAGCTGGTGCTGGCGTGGGCTCGGAGTGCTCGGTAGCGTCGGCCATTTAAAAAGAGAATCGAAAATGGCGGGCGATTTGGCTGGTGAGTTTTTGAGGACGTCAATGGACGGATTTCATAGGCTGATATTTGGTTCATCCCTACAGTATTGCATCCCGTTTTCGCGGGTGTGGACAAAATAGTACTTGAGAATAAATCATTGTTTAGCACACAAATCTTGAATCATTTTCTTTCAGGATCATTACATCCGGAAGTTTATTAAAGGTCCCAGGGCACGTAAGTGGGGTGCAGTACTGTAAATACTTCGAAGAAAGTCACTCTTCAGTGAGACTCAGATTCGATGAAGCGGAGTGAGGACGATTGATACGAAACGGAGGTGGTGGCTTTTTGATGATATTGTGTGTGTACGTGATTTGGCTACAGACGTGCAGTTGACTGTGGCGGGGTCGCTGCTGTTGTTGGCGCTCGTGGGGGTCATTGTGGCGTCTGCAGCGTATTCGACGCCATGGGGGCTATTTGTCTGTACGTTGTGACGCCTTGTGTGCATCATCTGTGAATCTCTGACTGCGTTGTGTCTGTTAATAGTTCTTCCGTACGTATTGCTGCCGATGGCAGCGGCGATTTTCTCGACTTTATCGGGAGGGGATGACTTCAGGTGGGAAAACTTATCTTTCACTTTCTTATCCTCGCGTCTTCATTTTCCTGTTCGTTTGTATAGTGCCTGGACGAGCTTTGGCTGCTTCTTTGAGGCTGTTTTGTGGGTCACCGCCTTCGCCATCCCATCGATATTGTATCGAGTTGAGGCGGTAAGTTACTTTACGCTGTCATTGTCCATGTTACGAATTAAGTTGCTTTGAACTTCAAACAGATTAATGGGTCCCAACTCGGCTGGCTGATCGCGTCTGACGTGTTGGTTTTTGCGTCCTTTATGATCTTGGCGCTGATTAAGGGAGATTAATGAAGTTGCATGTATGGTGTAGTATTATGTTAGTCTTGATGTTCGTTCCTTTTGAAATAACACGATAAAACTCTAAAGCCTTGGATATCGAGATCCAGTGGTCTTCTTGGACTGGCTGCACCAAGCAACTAAAGTCATCATCTGAGTTTGACGCAAGATTTCAATCCAAGTAAATAGTCGTCCCGACCCACAGCTTGTGTTTTCAAATCAAGCACCGTACGTCGGACATCATGTCCTGCCTACAACTTATTAGGTTTGTACTGTTTCGCTTGTTGACGTTGTATCCGCTGGACCACCCCTCAATTTGAGGCTTAAAGCCTTCAGGGCGACTATAACGCACAAAAGGGCGAACGGGGCACTTTAGTTAGAGCGCTTGTTATGGTTAAAGACACCATTTCGATTAGAAAAATAGGCCAATCAATTTTAATTGCTTCGCCACGCAAACGACGTTCGTGATCGCAGGATTGGCATCTAAGCCTCATTGATTCCGATGTCCTCCATTGTTCTTGATCAATGCCAGCTGCAAGCTCCAGATCGGGTGCGGCTTGAAGTCACCCAGCCATTTGACGCAACAGGTAGTAACTGTTTGAAGCTGTATATTTCGATGGAGCTTAGTGGAATTGCGACGGTCCGGGTAGCACCAGCGATAAATACGTACTGTATGCAGTGGCAAGTTGCGACTCCCAACTTGGCCCAAGTTGGGACCCAAGTCCGTCTAATCAAGCTCATCACTCGATAGTGGTCGTGAACATGACCCGAAAGTTTCCAACAAAAGATTCGTCTTCAAGGATGCGCTCTTCTTTTGATTGGTTCAACGACTTCAACTTCAGTGGCCAATCCAGGGGATTATCAACATGCAGGATCTTCTTCTGTGGTCTGTGGTCAGTAAAAATTACAGCAGTCTTTATGCTCGTTCTGCAGTAGCTGTACAGCCCGTATTCCCACAATTTGGTGCTTTCGCGACCAAAGTAACAAAAAACGGCGTATTGTGGTGCAGCTCCCTACATCAGAGCAGCTTACTTGTATGTTTTTTATGCTAATACAGCTTACATGAAACAAGTAGAAAAACCACTAAGGTACACGTACATGTACTAGAAGTAAAGCCAAGTAAAAATTTGCTTGAAGGCGACAGTAACGGAGCACATTCACTTTCCTATTTGCGAAACGGATACAGCAACTGGCCCTAAGTTGAGTCTTGCAGCGCCGAGTGCGAACTACGCACTGCAAAGTGCTTTGCGGGTTGGCTCAAGAACCTTGAGTCAAGGTTATCTTGACAAGGTACCTGTACTGTAGCAGCAATAAATGAGCTTATTTTGTAGCGAGACCTGGGTTCTGCCCGCTTCAGCTCAAGACGAGCCAAAGCAGTCAAGGTAAAGTTTTCCTGGTAAACCCACCATTGTGTGCGAGTAGACAGGCCGACTGGATATGAATTGCTCGGCTCATTCCATGTATCAACATTGCATCTAGGTAGATCTTGTTCCAATTTGGCTAGCCGTACCCGCCACTTCGCTGAAACAAACGATTAACTACTATTTTGGGGGTGCAATGATGCCCTTCAGAGATACCAAGCAGTGCTTGGCAAGCACTGCCAGTCGGCCGAGCGCGTGTTTTACTGCTACCACAGTAGATGAACCGCAGCTGTGAGGTATATCAGGCCGCGGGCAATGCTTAAAGGATGCACCAATGAATTGGCTTGATTCGAGGCATCATGGTCCATGATTCATGGACGGCCCTGGAGAAAAATCTACTTGAATTTCCTTTAAAATAGAGGCTCAGACAAAGGATGTTGCAACACGGAGTCTATGGTCATTCTATCTTGGACAAGATTGGCGTTGATGGTGATACAGCTCTGCAGGCTGCAGTGCAGCTGAACGAGCACCTTCTTAGCGGGATTGACAAGCAATTAGACCATGCTGCCATCATCACGATGGTCACGTGCAGCTCAGGGCTTCAGTACTTTCAAGTTTTTAGAGACAATTACATATAATCTTGAAATGAAGAATACATATACTGTGTATTGTTGCACGGCGGAGCACCAGAGCCACCGCAGAGGGAGGTCCATGTCCTTCGGAGTGCCATTATTTTATAAAGAAAACGGCAAAAGTATTGATTGATCACGCACCAGCGTTGCACAGTTGAGGCAGGGAGTCTTCCAACCCGAGTTCGTTTCTCATTTTGTCCTCCCAATTTGATCAACGTTGCCCCGCGAAACACCAAACGATGGTCGTTTGACACTGCTTTTGATGGTTTTTATTCGGGCGTCGCGGCGTTGTTTGGATGTCTGGTCGTAAGAAGATGAAGATCCGAGGTGGCCTTTCGCGTCGTCCTTTCACACACGCTGACCTCGTCGGACTCACAGCTGCTTGCGGCGGAAGTGCCAGCCGGTCCCTTCATTCTTGAAAACACCTCGGACGCAGCACCCAAGCCAGCTCCTCTCCCAAGATCCAGCTAGACTATGAGCACTTCGGACCTAAGCGTTAGCGGCCGCGTGGTCGACATCACCGTCGGCGCCGCCGGTAAGGTCGGCGAAGGCGTCAACTCGTATTACGTATACAAGGTCTCGTCGGCCGAGGACGTAGTGGTGGAGCGCCGCTACTCGGACTTCCTGTGGTTGCACCACCAGTTGTCCAAGCAGTGCGCGGGCTACGTGATCCCGCCACTACCGGCCAAGGTCGTGGGTCTGCTACAAGGATCCGAGTTCCTTGAACACCGTCGCGCCGGCCTTGAGCGCTTCCTGCGCAAGGTCGTCCACCATGACGAGCTGAGGAACTCTAACTTCTTCCGCAGCTTCCTCGAATGCTCCATCGTGGAGCTCACGGCGCTCAAGGCCGAGGCCCAGCGTGCCAACTCGCTCAACGCCACGTCCATGGCCTCTGTGGTGCAGCGCACGCAGCAGCTCAACAATTGGTGGGGCAAGACGTACCAGCGCATGGTGGAGAACGACACACTCAACCTCTTCGGTCCGCGCAACGCAGAGGACGGCGAGAACAGCGGCATCATCGAGGACCCCGAGTTCACTAAGGTCGCCAAGTATGTGGCCAAGCTGCATGCGCAGATCCAGTCGCTTAAGACTAAGGTACGCACCGCCAGTCAGCAGAACAAGCTGGCAGCTGGGGCCCACTGTGACCTCATCGAATGCCTCAATTGGGTGGCTGACGCTGAGGAAGAGAACGCCGAGATGCCCACGTCCTACTACAGTGCACTGCTGGCCATACTGGACACGCGCGCGCGTCAGATGGATGCCGAACTGGAGACCTTCTCCGCCAGTGTCGACGACATCGCTCGCTGGATTAAGGCTGTGCAGAAGGCGCTGGATGTCCGTGAGGACCGTCGCTACCTGTACCAGGCGCAACTCGCGGCGCACCGCAAGGCGGTGAACGGCGACGGCCCGGACTCGCCGTCGGCCACCCGTCTAAGTAATGACCTGGTCGCTGCCAAGGACGATTTCGAGCGTGTACACGCGCGTGTGATGCGCGAGGTGACGCGCTTCCGCGGTCAGAAGGCTGTGGAGCTCAAGAAGCTGTTCCTCGAGCTCGCCCAGCTGCAGCTACGCAACTCGAAGGAGCTCGAGAAGATCGTGACCCAGAGCACTGAGGAGCTGGAGACACCCCTGCCGGCTAAGCTTGTGTACGCCGCACAGACGCCTGCCTCCTGCTCAAACTTGTTCGAGTCGCGCGACTCGTTCGGACTGGATAAGAACGACGTGATTGGCAAGACCAAGTCCACGGCGTCCACCCAGTCCCCAACTGGCAGCAGCAGTGTTGACGCCGTGTCCAAGGCGGACCCAGCCGCCGCTCCAGAGAATTACTCGGATGTCCATATTTAAGTGAGACCCGAGTCTACTCAGAAGGACGCGCAGGCTGCTGCGGCGTGCTTCTCTGTATATTGTGCACATATTCGTGTCGTTTTTCAGCTAGCATTTTAGTTGCACCTCAGAGACTTCAGTGGCGAGGCTGGCGCATTGTAAAGACCGTCGTGAACTTCCTTGGCGCTGTAGCGCTGTATATAATTGAAATATCACTATCAATTTGATCTATTCAAACAGCTACGGTACAGGCTTCATCCAGTCGTTCACCGAATGCAGTGAAGACGTCTGTCCAAAGCCAATTGTGCTACCGTACTGAAGCGTGTTGGTCCACCGTCGATTTCGTTGCTGTATCGTCACGCACCGAATCGAATATCGATCGGTCAAACGCGACGCGGCAGCACTTGCCCTGTCACCGCGCCGGAATCCTTGGATAGGAGACCCTGTCAACGCAGCCTGCGTCGCAGGGTCGGAATGTGATGACAACGTAGCGCTCTCGACTGGCGTCAGCGGCATTTCAAACGCGAAAGTGATCATCATGCTGGTCAAGGTCAGTACCGGAATTAACGTGTTTTCTGCAACCGTGTAAAAAGTACCTTTCAAGACAAAACCGTAAGAACGGCGGAAGGCGTAAAATCTCGCACAAGATACTCCTGTCCATTTGAAACCGTCGCTTTGCTCACAATACTGTAAGCAATAGCGCGCTTTACCTGGGACACTGTTTTGATGCCAAACTGGTTAATTTTGTTGGTGCTGCAGATTTTTTACGGGCCACTGGTTGCAAAAAATTGATCGGTTGCAAAAATACCGTTAATTCCGGTACATGTACTGAACGAGTTTGTACTGGGATTTGACCGGTAATTAATTAGAACCCTTAGATTTAGAACTGGATAAATGACTCGCTCAAATTAAATAAGGATAATTCCAAAAGGCGAAAATAACTTCAAAACGGACCCAAAACGGACTCCCAATTGTGGAGAACCAGTTAAGATCAATCACCTACTTCAAACAGGAGCAGGCATACTTGTATGTTTCTCAAGAACAGCGAGACCACGGCCAAAGGAGAATAGCGCAGATTCCTGCCGACACTAGCCTAATAAAGGTAACCTCTAGTTTGTAAAGGATCCGAGGTAAGTTTACTTACAAATTAATCAGTCTTACATCTATTCCTATAAGTAGCAAACCGTTCTTTTGAGACCGGGAACACGTGGACTAACGTTCACTCGGGTAGTTAATACCCGGGAAGATATAATAAAGTCTACATCGAACGACACGACGGTACCACTCCGCGACTATTTCCGGTGACGCGGGCCGTCCCGCGCCTCATCTTCTTGACGCCCGCGGTGACACATTACTTGGTTCTCCCGTTCCAGATACCCCACACGATGAAGGAACCGATGCAGGCACTGCGCTTAAGCACTTCCTCTGTGCAACGTGCTGTGTGACCCCGTCACAGAATGCGACCAACCGACAATGTCCGGGTCGTGGATACGCCCAAGACCGGTGCCATCTCGGCTTTCATATGCGCCCCAGAAGACCCATCCACTAGCTCACCGCAGGTAGCAGCACCCCATTTGTAGCGAGCTTAAAACAACCAGTTACCAAGCGTATACTGTATCGATAAATAACAGGCAAATAAACTCTAAGCTTGATAGTTAAGGCGTGATACCGGATTGCTGGGAGCCTCGTACCATCACGTTCCGGGCTGCATGGCGGTGTACGATACCCGCCTCGCCCTGTTGGCAGACCGATATGACGGCGTGCCCGCTCGCCGCGCCTAGCCTCCTCGAGGGCTAGTAGATATCTTCCAATCACGCCTCGTTCCACTTCAGTTATCGACTCCGACTCCACGATGCGACGCCAATCCCCATCGCCGCGTCGCGGAACGCCGCGCCTGTGACTGCGTGGGCATCCTTCTTCACGAGGTACGGGATAGTATTGGCGACTTTATTCACGCGTAAACTTGGACTGCGAGCGCACCGACAGACAGCTGAGCGTTGGCTTTCTCACGCTCCCGCAACATGCGCGCAAAGGAGTCTCCACTATCCGTGTCCACCAGCGTACGAATGCAGTCAACGCCATGTCGAGAGACCGGATGGTCATGGTCCCTGTCATCGTGGCAGACTTGCCCCGGGTCGCGCGGAACCGCTCGAAGAGACGATTCGTCTCAACGCCGCCATGCGCGATCTCGAAGGTGCTGCGGTCGTGCAGCGCTCACCTCTCCAGCGGCTCCTCAAATGTTGTCGATTCGTCGTCCTACGTACTTATCGCTGATGTGCTCGCTGTCTGAAGTGTTGGGGGGCTACTTCCACACATCGTTGCCGCTGTGTCCACCGCAGGATGGCAGCCTCTCGGCGAGGAGCGACGCGACCATTTACGTGAGGCTGTGGGGTCCGTGCGGGGGTCCTCGCTGTCCAGGATTTGATCGAGGATATGCCGAAGATTAGCTACGCTATCCACAAGACGCGGGCCGTCGCGATGATATAGATATTCGCGGTCGTTGGGAGGACGCGAATAGCGGAAACGTTCCGGCGACCCCCCCCCCACGGTGACATGATCGCTCAAAGCTGACCATGGATACAAACTCATAATAAAAAAGAAAATGCCTAAATATAATTTTGACCCCCATTAAGTCCGATACATCTGGTAGCACTTTGTAATCCATCCAACGACCAAGACCGACATCGTCGAGCTCGATGTTTCGCCTTACAGCGATGGTCGCCTCCACCTGAACCGTTGGCTTTGCGAGGTGGACATCGCTACTGAATCTCGGCGGCTATCTACCAAGGTCGCGCATACGCGCTTCCTGCTTTCAAAGCTGATAGGCAAGCACAAAAATCGAAGCTCGTTGCTACGACCGGGAGCTTCTCACCATGCGCTATGCGCTCATCAATTTCTGCTTGTATCTTCTGGGTGAATATACCTTAGCTGCTTACACTGACCATGCATCGTTGCGGACCGAGACGAAGGGCCCTCATCTGTCCCGGCGCATGGACAGCTGGCTGTCACTATTCTCCGAGTACAACTTTGCCGTGCAAAACAAGACGAACACGACTAACATCCTCGTCGACGTGCCCTCGCGATGTCCGGACTACGATCTCCGCTCCCAATGGGGTCACCACGCTGTTGGCGACGACGAGAACGATGCTGAATGTGCGGTCTGTCTTGGAAGAGGAGTCGTTGTAGTGGAGATCACAGCGACTAGCCCGCTTTGAGATGCGATAGCCGACGCATACTTGCACGATTCGTCGTTCTCTGGAATGATCAAGTACTTGAGGGCACCGTCAGATTCAGCGCGGCGCCGGTTGACCCCGCAGAGTCGTTCTCGTCTTGACCGCTGCGACCTGGATGGTGATTTGCTGACACGGCGTCGACCGTGCCGACGCCCCGCGCGTCGTCGTCTCGCTGGACGATGAACTTCAAGTTCGTATCATTCACGAGCTCCCCGACAGTCCAAGCGCGGGACACCTTGGTCGCGAGGAGACCGTCGCTACAATCTATCGGGACTTTAAAGGACCCCACACGTACAAGTGTGCGTAAATGGGTACGCTCCTGTGAAGCTTGCCAGCGATTCAGACCACCTGCGTCAATGCAAGCTCCACTTTGACCGCTACCCGTCGCACGCAACGCGTGGGACTTCGTGAGCATAGGCTTCGCCTTCAAACTTCCTCGCAACTTACAAGGTCGCACTGGCATACTCGCCATCGTCGATAGGTACAGTAAGACGGTCGATCTTGTCCCAGCTGCGGCGACTGTCACAGCGACTCACTCCGCGGCGATCTTCATCGGCCTCGTGTACCGCCTCCTTGGCTTACCGGCGTGGATCATCTCCGATCGCGATCCTCGCTTTACCTCCGCATCCTGGTCCGAAGTCTTCAAGCTTGTCGAAACGCGGTTAAAGATGCCCACCGCGTCTAAACATGCGTGATAATATTAACACCAACCCAGCTAGTTTTAGACTTATTTACGAGCGTCTGGAAAAGTTTTCGTCGAGGATGCACCCCTCGTGGTCTAGAATCACTTCGACAAAAGGAATGCTTTTGGCGCTCACAAGTGCTAGACAGTAGCATTTTTATGGGGGGGTCTGACATCTACAAAGTATTATTAATAATAAACGTTTGGTTTGAGCTTCAAGTTTTGTTAAATATCTAATTTAAAAATAAAAACAACTGACATTTATTTTAACTATATAAGTCACATTGCAACCTGTGGATGTTAAATAACTGGTTACATTTAGTTGTGGTTTCCGGATTAATCGACATTTAGCAGCACATTAACTGATACAGATAATGACATTTATAAAATCTAGTGTCCATGATACCTATCTCAGGTATAACTTTGATTTGACATCCAACCTCATTTATGGATGTTAAGGATGTAATCGAAGTATAATTATTAAATATAGATTAAGTGTTTATGTATCACTACAGTGAAGTATAATTATTAAATATAGATTGAAGTGTTTATGTATCACTACAGTGTAGTGTAATTTATGGATAGATTTTAGAACGATCAAGGAACGCTATCACTTCGCGGGTTTTTCTTCGCGTAACCGTGAATCCGGATGTCGTTTGTAGATACAAATCGCGGTAGTTTCAGATCATTACTGTAATTCATGGATATTGCTTGGCGCTACCATGGATTTTAGCCATTAAACATGGATCGCGCTTCGCTACTTCACGGAACTACACTGGCATTAACGAATACATATGATTATTGTAACGGATACTTATTGAAATTTATGGATATTACTTGATGTGACCTCAATTATTTATTAAACTAAACTTAGATATAATATCTTAATGTCATTCATGGATTTCGCATCGTGTCATCATTGATCTGAATTGGTCTTCATGAATACTGCATTGAATTATCATGGATCTTTATTGTAATTCAGAGATATCACTTTGAGTGAAATTTGAAGTTATTGTACCTTATGGATATGACATGGAGTCATTAGAAATCCTGCCCCTTGTCTACAGTGTCGGTGCGTGAGAGGTCGAAGAAACGTCCAATAATGATGGCATTCGTCGCGTGCTCCATCTACCACCACAGCGTTATTGTTGACGGCGTCTATTAGTTTGGCGCTGGGAAGGTCGGCCTGCTATCGTCTCGGGCTCTAGTATTTGAGCTGGAGGTGCAATAGGTGCTTTATCTTGATTTACCCACCAGTATGCGTGGATCTGTTCGGGTAGCAACCTTGCGCCACTACTTTCAGCTGCAAAGAGCTGATAGGTGCATGACATACCGTGCGTCAGAGAGTACGATCCTGAACAAGGTCGGATTAGCAGTTCGCTTGAATATAGGAGGTCATCGTTTTTGTAACGCGTGAGATGTAGCAAGGTTTGAAACTGCATCATACAACAGTAGTCGAAGCCGACTTAGTTTTCCTGTTTCCTCAGAAGCTTTGGCGGCCCAGTCTTTGTTGACGGATTGGAGCCATCAATGGCGTTGGCGTGTATGTATTATCAGCATATCTTCTCTACTTGCTAGCAACCACGTTTTGAGAGTAGCATGATATCGCCCCACTCGGGACATGGCTTGCATTCCAAAGTGTACGACGTTATCAGTCCAGCACCGCACTTAACTACGCTCTCACAAACTTAGTCTTATTTCATCTATGTATGCTACTTCAAATGGTGACAGCATGTGCAATTCATGCATTCTGAACTCGTACTCTTCTTCTGAGGGCGAGCTCTTCTGAGGACTAGCGGATCACTTTTAAAAGGGCGTCGCAAAAGCTCGGATGGGCCTCGGAATCTTTTCGCTTAGTAGCGCCAGAAAGAGATGTATCTTCATCTAGGGATTACCGGAAGTGTTCGTGCGAGCGTGCGTCTCCACAGTTTTATTACATGTCACAAGCACAATAACTGCGGAGTGGCAGGACACTCACTTCGAGCCCGTTAATTAGTGTTAGCTCAGGATCACCGAAGAATACTTGTGGTGGGGCAATTATTTTCAGTCATCATATTCAGTAGTTGTCGTAGTGTCCATTCGAAGTCAGACAGCTCCTCACGACGAATGAGCGCTTGGGCAATTTGAAAAGTTGTGTTTGTTCCGGTAACTCCGATTAAGTTTAAGAGAGGCAGTCCATTGCGGTTAGTCCGATATGTGCAGCTCAGTTGAATTACGTCGTAGTTTTCACGAAGCACTGCCTCGGCGGGGTTAGATGCAAAAAGGTGGGTGATTCGTAATTGATCGTCCTGATCGTGGATCACATAATATTCATTACACATTAGATCGCAAAAGAGAGCACCAACTCTAGTAAGGCCCCCAATGCGCTGGTTTGCTGCTCGCTGTCTTTCTTTATGTCGCGTGGCAAAACATGTAGCCGCCCAGCTCCATCAATATTAAGCCGGGCTAACGTTTTGTGCGGTAGTGACACTACCCCTGCGTCCGTCGCCATGTTGCCGCGAATGGTCTCTGTGTGCGCAGCACACAGATGCACAAGGTGGGTTGCTGAGTGGCTCAACGGCGGATGGTTGTGAGCAAAAGCTATATCCCGATTCTCGATACGCCACCACACCGTTGGTGCTCTTGGGTCCACACTTTCGTACAACACTCACTTCTATCCTACACCCACATTTCCTAGATGCCGTATTAGCTCGACGTCTAGCAGTAGAGACGTAAGGCCGATGGATGCGATGGCGGTCGCAGCTTAGCACCACCCGCCGTCGATTTCCACTACTGTCGTTAGTTACAGTTTTCACCACCTACGCGTATCCACGGTCCTAGTCAAAGTGATTGGTCGCAGCTTTAGCATCTTCATAATCACTGCATGCGGTCTCGGGATGGCATGTCATTAACCAGATTTGAGTCGTCCTATTAGCACCGGTCAATTTATTGGTCGGTTTAATAAAGCTGCGTAGCCTTGTGTTTGTTTTGTTATTACGATTGTTGGTTGAGATCTAGCGGATAAATTTTGTTAAGGGAACGTGTGCTACAAAGGCAGTCTTGCAGGCGGCCTTGGCGATGAAGGCGGCTTTCGATGGCTGGAATAGTGCTCGTTGCTGCTAAAGACAGTGGTCTGGTACGGAAATGACTTTCTTCTTTCTGCTGAAGAGGGACTGGCTGCTGTCAAAAATAGCGTATCACTGATGCTATTGACTGTCTTTTGCTGAAGGCGAGCGTTTTGCCGGAGAGATGAACTGTGCGGCTATCTCCCTATTTAATATTCTTTACATAGCTTTTTGATTGCATGAGGTACATGTAGTGAGGCTGTAGCTCATTTTCGTTCCCTTCCGGTGAATAGTGGAGAGTATCTGGCAAATATACCCCCCCCCCCATCACCGTGTCCACAGTGTACAATTCGGTTGAGTGCACTGCACCCAACCGATTTGTTTGGCTCGAGTGGCGGAGAAACGCCTGTTTCGATAGAACGCATGTGGTTTACAGGACGTTTAAACACTGTTTAATGTGACGTACTGCCGTACGTGAGCTGCAATTGCGCAGCACTATGCTCTCGGTGACCGTGATCTTCTACCGTACTTGAAGCAGGAGACGAGCTGCGCTCCACATCGCTCCTGCGTCCTGCCTGCTGATGACCAAGGCTCGATATCCGACGCGCCGTCGTCGAACGTACTGCGTACGAGAAGAAGCAGGTACGCTGCACCGTGCTCTCGCCTGGATGCAACCAAGGTATGAAGTCCGGCACTGCAGACTCCAGTGTGCTCCATGCCGGTAACGTGGCAGCGAAGCCCGGATGGAACACCGCGTGGACTGTCGCCAGTAACGCCGCCAAGCTCAGCCTGAGCAAGACTCTGCGTCTTGCTGCCAGTAACACTGCCGGTGAAGCCTGGACAAGACGCCCCGACATCTCATCCTGCAGCAGCGCTGCAGTGAAAGCATCGGATGCTACCGTTGCTGTGTGAGTTGGTTCTGCAACGGACGCTGTCGTTGCCGAGACGATGCCGCTGCTCGTCCGTTAGCATAGCTGTAGCACAGTTAGATAGCGACTTGATATTACTCGCACGAATTGAGACGAGCGGCGAAGGCACTCGAGCGGAGCGCACTGGTCTTGACAGCTCACTCTCGAACTTACCTCGAGCTCGCCAAACCATCCTGTATGGCTGCGCCTTGCACACCGGTGCTCAGTAGTATTATCCTTGCTGTAGCGAGCAGCATTGTAACAGGGTCGAGGCGTCATGGATTCCAAGTCAACTGAGAAACGCCTCGTCTCATTTAATAACTACTTTTGTTTCACAATCTGTACCATCGGTGGTACACCTAGGGGATAAGTAGCGGCGTGGTCTCGTGAAACCCACGCCAGCCAGTAATTGGGATCTACGTGCTGATTGGCCACTGCGGAGGACGCAGTGGCAACGATGTGTGACAGTAGCGCGTCACACGCTCTTGATTTTGCAGCTCACGTTTTTGAAGCTTTATTTGAATCGAGTCACTTTTGGAATTTTCCCTAAAAACAAATATTTCTCTGTCCCACGAATTTACAGGAATTGTTTTTTAAGTGGCTCTAAAAGTATCTGTAAATAATTTTCTTAAATTAAGTATTTAAAGGATTTTCAAGGTTCAATTCTTTTAAAAGTCTCAACTTTGATTTTTTTGCTCATGCATGTTACGCCTGTTTTTACTGTCGACGTTTGTGTCGAGGGATCTTCGTGAGTTCGATGAAATCCTAAGCATACATGCACCCGGGCTATGGATAGTAGAGCAAGTTTTTCGCTATTTGCACTTGATTGTGCCTGACACCAAAGCAAAAGTTTACATTTTATGGAGCTCACGTTCCGTGAGAGTTGCCAAGATGGAGGGTTGTGCTGCTCGTAGTAGACCCGGGCACAATCGTCCCCGCAGTACTAAAGGATGCCGGTTTCTGTTTGGTAAAGGATGTTACAGCTTCGCGGTGAAAATCCTTGTGATGTGCCATTTCGCGGTCATCCTTGGAGTCGCTGTGATCCGTCTCAATCGATCCGTTGTCTTTGCCTACATTGAGAAGCAAAGGTGGACAATAACACAGACGCGTGTAAATAATTTGGATTTCTTGGTACTGGTGCCTTGTCGGTCACTGGCACTGAAAAAAACTCAGTCGCCAGACTCCGAGCAGCAGGCAACCTTGTAAGCGTTCTCTTTCTTACATATCTCGAAAAATGGAGTTGACGCATGGGTAGACTTTTGTCCTCCAAGAGGATCGCACGCCACTTGAGCCGAGTTTGGTGACAATACGCTTTTCTCCCGCAGCACATTCGCCAGTGTAGGGAAGTAAATTGTCCGGATGCTAGACGGAAAAACAAGGGAAAGATGATAAGTGGCATGGCAGAAATGAATACTGCAGTCATTGGAGCGTACTATTTGAGACTGATGTCGAGGAGATTGGCCGTGAGCGGCACTAACAGCAAATACAGCCAATACACGGGGCTGAAGAAACAACGTTAGAATTTTACAACATATTTAACACAGCTTTAGGCGATACGAACCTTGCTAGCAACCGTAACGATACACCGTAAAGATCGAGTCCAAGAGCGCCCATGAAAGGGAACACGAGCAGGAAGAAGAAGAAGAGCCATAGACTAAACGCCAACACCATTCGGTTGAACTTTGTCCACGATAGGGTCTCCAGTACAACTTTCACGTTCGCAGACATCAGTAGCACTGAGTAGATGACACTGCCCTGTAGATAGAGACCTACACTCAAGCCATCGACGTTGATTGTGCCGTACATTGCCAGCACGAAGCAGATAAATGCTTGGATCATGGCATTGATAAGCCAGATTGAAAACCGCTTCATGTTGATCCCGTCGTTTCTCTGGCCAGGGACATACAGTGTCGGGTTACGAAGAACTTGTTCGGGCGCGACATCCTCATCAAAAACGCCGATCGCAATGATTGGCAACGCCAGAAAGAAATTCCAGCCAGCCATGACAAAACTCTCGAACACGCTCGTACCTGACTGTCCATTGTAGAAGTTGAAAAGGAATAGAGCAATGACAAGAGCCACGTTCTTGTAGAACGAGTAGAGAATGACCTTGGAGATCCGCTGGTAGTTGTAGCGACCGTGGACAAGAAGAAGCCGTTCGAGAAAGCGGAACTGGGCGATAGCGTAGTCACTGGCATTGACTGCTTGGACTCCTTCTTGGCCTGACACTCCAATGCCAACATGAGCGGATTGAATCATATTCACATCATTTGCGCCGTCTCCGATGGCTAATGTGATCGGGTTTTGCGGTGAGTTGTACCGAATGAGGTTCACAATGTCTGCTTTTTGAGCAGGGGAGACCCGACACGCAATCACTGCATGGCAGACACTCGAAATATCTAAAAGCATTTGTGAGAGAACTTTTGCAGCATGCAGTGCTCGCTCTGACGACGAGTTCTTCGGTGGGAAAACGTGTATCATCGCCTTGCCGTCACACACGAGAGCGAGAGTACTGGAAACCGTCTTGGCGCTCAAATGTGACTGCACAGCTTCGAGTTTGTAGATTTTGTCAACTTGTCTGCCCAAGTCATCGAGATCTTCGCTGTTGATGACAAGCAATAGCATTCCCTCATTGATCAACTGACAGGCATGGCCGATGTTAATCGCAGTTTCCTCCTTGTCACCCGTAAGCATCCAGATCTTTATCCCTGCCTGGGCGAGGTTCGCGATGGCTGCGGGAACGCCAGTCTGCAGTTTATCTTCAATTGCTGTGGCGCCCACCATTTTCATTTCGGTTTCGATCAACTCGGCTACTTCTTCTAAACGTTCATCTCGGTTTGTCAGAGACGTCACAGCTTCCTGATATTTATTATCCCAAGCCACATATTCCTCCTCCGTTAGCTCCTTACTGCAGATCACCAAAGTTCGAAGCCCTTCGCTAGCAAACCGCTTCAATTCCTCATCCATCTTGGCAGAAAACTGGTCAACTTTACTGCGAGGCATCATGACGTTGTCCGCTCCCTTGCAGTAGAGAAAGTATCGTCCATCTTCGGTACGTATAGTGACCGACATTCGCTTCCTAGTGCTGTTGAACTCGTTCACATTGAGAATTGAGTACTTCCGCACAGTGGACGACCCATTTTTCTTCGTCACTTTGACTTCAAGAAGCGGCGCTGGAGCGTAAAAATTGTATCCTAAACACTTGGCAGCTTTTACAAGAGCTTCTTCGTCTGGAGAGGAAGCACGGTACTCAACCTCTCCAGTTTTTTTGTTCGTCTCTGGGATCACCGTGTGGCATACGGACAGCACAGTAAGAAACTCATCAATAGCTTTAGCCTCCGGAGTATTGGCGGCTAGAGCATTGACTAAGCGTGGGTCATCGAAGTGAATAAGAGGATTAAAGTCAACCTGAGCGTCTTCTGGGTCATGGTGTTTCTCGTCTTCTTTATCACTCGCGTCGATGGATAACCCCTTCGCTTCCGCATTCTTCTTTGCCATCTCGGCAACTGCTCGACCGATCTCGGTAGTACCGAAACCATACGACACACCAGCTATGAAACATTTCCGAAATTCCATGATGTTGCACGTCAGAGTTCCCGTTTTGTCACTGAAAATGTGATGCACCTGTCCGAGTTCCTCGTTCAAATCCGATGTCCGTGCGTTCGCGTACGTCCCTTCATGGCACATTTCGGGATCCGAGGCGATGTTTTTCGCTTGAAACACCTTCACCATATCCAGCGACACGTACAGCGAGATCGGCACCAGGTTGTTATACAAAATGAGAAACGTGAAGAAGCTCACCAAGTTCGAAGCAGACGACGTCTGTGCAAAAGCGGAGCCGAAATACCAGAGCTTCGCCTGGTACTTGTCCATCCAGATCGTGTTGCAAATCGTACTGATGATACAGAGCACGAATTGAGTGATGAAAATCAACAGGATGCAGCGGTTCACGACCTTGTACACATTGCTCTGCTTTGAAGGCGTTGAGCGTGCGTTCTGCATCAGCTTGGTCTCGGAACCGGTAAAAATGGCGACCCCGTAAATGTACGCACAGCCGCGAACACTGCAACCACGTAGAATGATGTTGGAGGGGCCAATCGGAGCTGACTCCTTGTTAGAACCAAACTCGATCCTGCCTGTGAAGTTGTACAGCCGATTATTGGGCTGTTCATACTCCATCATCGCATTCAGCTTCATCGTTTGCTTGCCGTGGTCACTCTCTGATAACGCAGGGTCATTGACCTTCCTATAGCCAACGTGTTGTGCCACTTGTTCGATTGCGGACCTTCGCTTCAGGTTCGTCTCACCGTCCAAGTTGCACGTTTCAACAATGCACCGACCTTCTTCCTCGGACGTCGAGAGGATAAACACATCTGCAGGCGCTTCGTCGCGATCACCGAGACGTAAAATATCTCCTACTACGACTTCTTGCCACTCCTTTGTAACAATCTCTCCACTACGCCCCAGAACTTTGCAGTGTCGGGAGTTCTGGATGTCGTCGGCATCGTGACGTTTTTTGTCCTCGATAGCTTGTTTTATCATAGAGCCCATTAAGACTATCACCAACGGCCCACCTGTGGTGTATTTGTTTGTTGGAGACCAGGGTGTGGCCACTTGAAGAATTGATATCACTAGAAAATAACAATTGGCGATCACTCGGAAAAACTCAAAAAGTATCTTCGGAACGAAGTTCACCATTGTGTACTTGGACGTCGTCACGTAATTATCTGCGTATTTGCCTTCACGTCGTAGTCGATCGTTCTCCTCGTCATTGTTGAGGTAGAGTTTACGAAAGCTTTCAGTCGCATTTGACATAGCGCTGTGATTGTGGAGAGAAGACGTTCACGACTGAGATGCTTTGCTAAAAGTTACCACGATTGGGCCTCTCAAGTTGGAATGGAGAGGGCGCGAAAGGGCTTCTCTATTCGTGGTGCACCGACGAGATTGTATTTTAGGATCCCTTCTATCGGCTCCACCAAAGAACTACTATGGCAACATGCTCTTATTTGTGGCCCTCTATCTTAGTTAAACCTAATCAAATGCATAAAATAAAGCTCTTATTTGCGACCCAATCCGTTCATAAGGGCGACGTCCTCCTGTCCACGGTATAACCAAAATGACACTGAACAAACGGATGGGCGCTCGCTGTGAGCTACAATGATGAGTTTCATTTCTTCTTCATCTCTTGTTTGAGCTGATGCTTATTGCGTACCGAAAAAAAAATATTTTAACTTTTTTAGGATAAGATGGAGTCCTCTTTTAAACATTTTGTGGACCACACTACCGTAACCAGGGTTACGCTCTAATCGACGCTCGCAGCATGATGGCGACGCTGCCTCCAACTACCTCGGACGTGACCACGGTACGACCTGCAGCATCTACCCTTCCAGTGCTTATCGCCACTAACACCCTTCTCTCATGCAACCACCATTCCGCAGGTCGACGGCGTGTTATTCGAGTATGAAGACGAGGCTACACGCCAGCCATTCGCCGTTCAGACATGGACCTCATATCTGCGCGCGCTGGCCGACGCCCCGCTCACCGACCGATGCCGAATCTACGAGCGTGGTCTCCAATCTCTCCCGCGCAGCTACAAGCTCTGGAAACTCTATCTGAACGACGTGTACGACACACAAGTGCGGGGACAGCGCGTCGACTCCCCACTGTTCACACAACTTGTGGCTCTGTACGAACGCGCATTGGCGCAGCTATCCACAATGCCCAGACTGTGGCTCGACTACCTCAATGTACTACATGAGATGCGCGTAGTGACTGCGCGTCGTCACGTGTTCGACAGAGCGCTCCGAGCGCTGCCAATTACCCAACACCACCGCATCTGGACGCCGTATCTAGCCTTCGTCAAGCAGATCGGCGTACCCCGCACAGCTGTTCGTGTGTACAAACGATATTTGATGCTGGAACCGTCAAAGAGAGGGGAATTTGTCGACTATTTAGTGTCAATAGAGCACTACGAAGAGGCCAGCTTGCAACTGGTGCAACTAATCGAGTCGACGCAGGAGAAGCCATCAAGCACAGACCGCACACAGCACAGTATGTGGATGCAGCTCTGCGATATGGTGTCGCAACACCCAACGCGTGTGGCAAAGTCGCTGGATGTGGAAGCGATTCTACGAAGTGGCATGACTCGCTTTAGTGACGAGGTGGGACGACTCTGGTGCTCACTGGCGACGTATTTTGTGCGGCTGGGAATGTTCGAGTCGGCACGAGACGTGTATGAAGAGGGCATTCGCACGGTGGTGACGGTGCGGGACTTCAGCATGATCTTCGACGCGTACGTTAAGTTTATCGAAGCGATGCTGACAGCAGAGATGGACCTCGCAGCTGGAGCCGATGACGAGGACGACGAAGACGAAGACGAAGTGGACCATCAAGCACAAGTCGATCGGCTGTTAAAGGTGTACGAGGATGTGGCCGAGCGACGTCCCTTGCTGCTTAACTCGGTCCTTTTACGTCAGAACCCGCACAACGTACGTGAGTGGGAGAAACGAATTGAGCTGGTCAAGGCGGACCTGCAGAAGGTCATTCGAACCTACGCTGAAGCCGTGAAAACAGTGGACCCTGTCAAATCCGGTGGCCGCTTGCCGACGCTTTGGATCCGATTCGCCAAGTTCTACGACGAGCATGGAGATTTGAACAACGCGCGTGCGATCTTCAAGAAGGCTGTGGATGTGGAATACCGTAACCCTCAGGAGCTCGCTGCGGTGTACTGCGAGTGGGCGGAATTGGAACTTCGTCACGAGAATTTCGACCAAGCGCTGGAGATTGTACGTGGAGCTTGTGCCATCCCAGCGTCACGTACGATTCGACTTCGCAAGCGACAGGCATTGACAGCCAAAGACAACGTGCACCTGAGTGTAAAACTCTGGACTCTACGTCTGGATCTCGAAGAGAGTCTGGGAGATCTCGAGTCCACTCGTGCTGCCTATGACGAAGTGTTCGAGCTGAGAATCATCACGCCGCAGATGGTGCTTAACTTTGCGGCCTATCTGGAAGAGAGTAAGTACTTCGAGGAGTCTTTCCGTGTGTACGAACGCGGTCTGGCACTCTTCCCCAAGTTCCCGCATGCAGGTGAACTGTGGCAGACGTACCTGACGAAGTTTGTGAAGCGATTTGCTGGCACCAAGATGGAGCGAACTCGCGATCTGTTCGAGCAGGCGATTCGTGCTGCTCCAGCGAAATCTGCACGTGGATTCTACGAGAAATACGCCGAGTTTGAAGAACAGCACGGCATGCTACGCAACGTCATGACTATTTATGAGCGCGCGTCCGACGCTGTTCCAGACGACGACAAGTTGTCCATTTACGAGAAGTACATTAAGAAGGCGCAGAAGTCCTTTGGCGTGGCCAAAGTACGGGACGTGTATCAGCGAGGTATTGCCCAGCTGCCCGATAAATGTGTCCCGAATCTGTGTCTTAAGTTTGCGCAGATGGAGACGAAACTGGGCGAATTTGATCGCGCTCGAGCCATTTACGCTCACGCGTCTCAATTCTGTGACCCACGTCAGCATGAAAAGGCATTCTGGAAGGTGTGGCTTGAGTTCGAGGTCTCTCACGGCTCCGAGCATACATTCCTCGAAATGCTGCGCATCAAGCGCTCGGTGGTGGCTCAATACTCCCAGGTGAACTACGTGGCGTCTGAAATCGCTCCTCAGGACGGAGAGACGTCGAAGATTGCAGGGATGGTGGCAGCGTCAACGCCTGCAGTTGCTGGAGATGCCATGGCTGCTTTGGAAGCGCAACTTGATGCGCCGTCAGCTGACGAAGGCGACGCTGCGAAGAAGCGGAAGGGAGAGACGTTGGAGTCTGAAAATGAACGGAATGTACGTCAGAAGCAGATCGTGGAGGTGGCGAATGAAGAAGAGATCGACTTGGACGACGAAGACGACGACGCAGAGGAAGAAGCGGGAGGAGATGTCGATATCGAAGAGCGCGAGGTGCCGTCAACTCTACTGGGTGGAGGCATCAAGGCGTCAGAATGAGGCTTAACAGTAAAGCTACTTCATTCGACTTGACCATTTTACTCAAATTTACTGTAGTTTGCTAAAGGCTAAACATTAGATAATGGATCGTGGTCAAATATCTCATTGTGGAAAACGCACACGACCTGTACGGTTTGTTTTACTTCGTTGTGACGTCTATTTTGGCTTTGCATTTTGACAGTAACGTTAGTGAAGGTGTTGTGTATGTAGGTTTGCATTGGCGTTGCTCCAGCCTCTGAGTCGCACACTGATGGCTTATGATCCGTACAAATCCTTGCTCGCTAACGCGAGACGAGATCACTTAAAACACCACTCCGACCTGAACACGCATCTCGTGGGGAACGTTTTCCTTCCAGCAATCGATTCACAACACAAGAAGAGCGCTTCGGCATCTGCAGGATCACTCAAACACTTGAAAGTGATTGAACAATGCATAATGGCGGAGAATAAACGCGAAGAACGATTAGCAAAGTGCTCGACGATCAGAGAACGACGAATCATGACCAAGAAATTCCACACACAGCGTGAACGAGAGAAAGTCTTGATCCAAACACTAATGCTCGGAAAATATCCCGAACAGCAACACAAAATTATTGTTGTCGAGAAAGAACAAGCTGGTGACACCACGCCTCGACAACATCTGAACGCAGAGCTCACAGGTATCAGAGCTAGAGTGGCCACACCAGATCGTGTGTTTCGGAAAGCGGACATCACGGGTGGTGTACCCAGAACGAAGCCACACGAGCACAAATGTTTTAAGCTCCCGGGGTGCAACGGATCCCCTGGTAAAAGGTTAAATGCAAGAGAACAAGATGCAGCATCGATAAAACTTTCATCTCCGCCTAGACATGCTCCAAGAGAGACTACAGCAGTGACGAATGGATTATCTACTCGAACAAAACGCCCTTCGTCACTCTCAGCGACAGAAAGCAGTGTGAGATCTCCTAATGTCCGAGTGCAAACGTCCAGCGAAACAGCAGCTTCTTCGAGTCAAAGGGTAGAGTCGCCATACACATCGCTGCATCGACATCAAACCAGGTCAGCAAAAGCTACTGCGCAGCTTTCATCTTTGCCCGACAGACCGGATGAAAAGGTTTCGCTATTGAGTACTGGTGAAAACATTGGAGAACCGCAGGAAGAGTCATCTGTTGCTTTTGAAGGAGCACTCAGCTTCTCTGAAGCTCAGCAATTCGCAGAGTCAATAAGAAGCGATGCTCAACTACTGAAGGAGAAGGTTCTCGCTGAGTTTGCCACGCAAACAACACCACGCTTACTGGGAGATGTTACACCGGAGAATAAAGCTACGAAGCGACTGGAGCTTGCTCTAGAGGATACCACTTTGGCTGCACTTACGGATGGATCAGTCTCAACACCGCGTCGTCCTCAGTCTGTCCGAGCCCAGCAATCAACACGCCAATCGTTCCTTGAGAGTCTCGCGAGAGATGACAAAATCTTAGGAAAACGGAAAGAAGCTATGGTCCAACAAGTTGATAAATATACAGGTAAAGGAAGCGAATCTGCTCACGATGATCAAGTCCTTGTGGACGAAAACGAGGACTCCCATGCAAAGGAAGAAGACGCATACATCGACAAGAACGACGTACACGATTTAGCTGAAACCAGCACTACAGCAGAAGATCAAAGCCTTGCTGAAGAAGAAGATAATTCCGGAGGGCGTTTTGGAGAAGTATTGGCCATTGACATGAAAGACGCCCATGAATCAGCTGATAATAGTGCTGAAGAGGATCACGGTTTTGCCGAAGAAGAAGAAGAAGACAAATCACGGGCGAACAAAGATGAAGAACCTGTCATAAATATCAAAGACGTGCTCGATTCAACTAATCTCGACAGTGCAGAAGAGGACTACGGCGACGATTTTATTGAACAGGCTGATGACGAAGACGATGAGCTAGAGACCGATGTGGCCGAGACACTCTTCGACCTGGTCGACATGGTGGATGCTGCGATTGCATCGGAAAAGAAGGAGAGGATTATTATAGCCAGCCCACGCACCGTCTCGCCACGACCACGCTCTTCAGCTGTACGAACGAAGAGCATGTTTGCGAGAAACACTACTGACGTATTTTTACCTGCTTGTTAGGATCGCACAACCAAGTCCGTGATCCGAATCCAGTCTGTTTTTCGCGGTTATCGCGCCCGCATCTCTTTCCGCCTCGCTCTTTACGAAGACGCCCTGAGTTGCGGCGTGCTAGGAGCGATGCCGAGCACAATTCAGGGCCGATCAGGCTGGTACCTGGACCCGAAGCGCCTTATTGCCTATTACTTCGTTATCCCGGACCCCGACGGCGAGTGGGAGCAGAAGCACACGCTGCGCTGCAGTCGTTTGGTGCTCACACTGTACGAGATGCAGCAAGAAATCCTAACTAAAGCACCGGCACTGCCGGCGGTACTGCCAGCGGCACCTGCGATAGAGTAAAGCTGTCGAAAGTGACAACTTCAACACAGACTTCTCAGATCTGATTCTACCAACCCCTCGACGTCACCCTCTGTTTTCGACTTTGAAACTGCAGTGACCATCACTCTTTGGGGATGCCCCCCATCTCTTTTCCAAGTGGTCACCAATAGTTCGTTCAGAAGGAACGAGTTGCTGATTCCGCCGCTGTAGGACACTGCTTGAGCCCCTCCTGACGCCGCATCAAGCCTTCACCCGACCACGGCTAAACGTCCTCTAACTCTGCTACACAAGGTGAACAGTTGTCGAGCTGCTGGAGCGTCGCGTACGTGTTGAGAACAATTAAGATTATCAGATTAGAGAGCCTAAACACTTTTGTGTCTTAATTTTGCTGGTGGGAAATAGCTGTACGATATCATTTTCGAGAGTTTGGGGAATAGACAATTATGGCTGCTGAGCGAGACAGCGACTTCTACTTGAACGTGACAAGCGACGGCTGTCGAGACGAAGCGGACGAGAGAATCAGCACCCTCAGTGCACAACACCAGGACGACGCAGAGTACACCAGTGTACTGTACGCGAGGCCAGTGGAAGTCATGTCACCCACATCGTCCAGTAGCAACGACTCTGGGTCCGAGTTCTACGCAACAAGACATCAGTTAAAGAACGGAGCTACTGGAGATAGCGGAGAGCAGAACGGTGCCGCACCTACGTCGGCTACAGCCACAGAAACAGAAACAGATTCAGACCAGGAAGAGAGTCGCAGTGATCCAGATAAAGAGAAGGAGCACGTGATACGATCCATGAACGCTGCAGAGGACAAAAGTGACGCTGATGCTGAAGCTACAGACGATGAAGAGTGCAAGGGCTTAGGAGAAACTGGTTCAGCAGACGAAACAGACCAAGATCGGTTTAAATTGGCGATCGCGCTGGACTTTGAGACAGACACTAATGCTGCGATGAGTATTGGACCTCCAAGTGTTACTCGAAAGACATCGAGTAGCTTTTCGGACCTTGGAGATTACGAAGATTTCTCGTTTTCCGATGCGATCACGATACCAAATGGCGGAGGCCCAGGGAGCGTGGAGAGCAGCAGTAATTCCGGCACACCTACCACGTTTTATCCTATTTATGAGAACGAGGCTTTTCGATTCACTCATGCTAGCGTGAGCAACTGTGGATACGGCAGCTACGACGCGATTGACAAGATTCCTGGAGTTTACACAAACAGTCCTGCGAGAAGTGCACGGAGTGCGAACTCGCCCACGATGCTGCGTCTCGATAATTATGGCTACAATGGAGGTCGAATCACGCCAACTTTCCAACTAACGCAGCCGGCAGATGAGTCGCAGCCATTAATTGGAGACATTTATCCGGTTTCTGGTGAGGTTGTGCGGCTACGAGTTGACAATGCCGCTTATATTATCTTCTACAAGAGCGACGATAGTGGCGAAGAGCAGAACACAAAGAATGAAATACTAGCGATGTCTTCATCGTCCGAGGATGACGTCGATACTAGCGAGTGGAGTGAGGAAGGCTCTGGAAAAACAGCCCCGCCACGATCGTATGCCTCACTGGGTGCAGCTGGCCACAAGGTGCAAACCGACAACTGCTTTACTCGGGACTATAATCACCCCACGAGATCTTTGGGTAGAGGTCTCTTTCGTGCGTCCACGAGTGTTGGCAGTGCCTTTTTAAAAGGCGCAGCTGGTCTCGTGAACAAAACGTATCAAGGTGGAGCTAACGGTGGCGTATTTGGCTTTGCCAAAGGACTGGGAATGGGGATGTTAGGTCTGGGGACACATACCGTGAAAGGCGCGTTCCGAGGTGTTGGGCAAGTGACTCATCTGGTCGGTGAGATGGTGTTAGGGACTGCGCCACATTTCAGCATTGACGGTACGCTGGTGCTCACGAACTATCGCATCATTTGGCAAGCATTAAGCACGAAAGACGCCATGGAGATCCCACTGGCATCCATATTGTCGGCTGAAAGCTCGACGACAGCGCCGCATGTCGCCAATATCGAAGGCAAACATCTTCTGCGTGCCTCGTTGGCATTCCAGGATGAGACTACGTGCTCGGATTTCTTGGGCTGCGTGTGGGAGCTCTACTCAACGGGTGGCTCGCCTCCTCACTATCTATTCGCACACTTGCATTATCAAGCACTACGACATAAAGACGAATTGAAGACGCCGGATGGAACTGGACTTGAAACCCCGAGTGACTCTTTTTACGATGCAGAGGAAGACTATCGCCGACTGAAGCTGCTGGACGAAGATAGCTGGATGCGGTTGTATGACAACTCAGACTACACCATGTTCCCGTCATACCCGGATACGTTCGTGATCCCGTCGGTGCTGGATGAAGATGATCTTCGCGAGCTGAGCGCTTATCGCAGTGCAAGCCGCATTCCTGCGGTTGTATGGCGTCATCCGCACACTGGGGCGCTCGTGTGTCGCTGTGCTCAACCTTGCACAGGATTAAGTGGATACGTCGTGGAAGCCGATCAGAAAATGGTGTCCGCGCTTCAACACGCAACGAGCGCGTATGGCGATGCGAGATTTCACTTTTTCGATGCGCGAAGTCAAATGGCCGCGGCGGCCAACTCGGCACAAGGTAAAGGCACAGAGGACCCGAGAAATTACCCCAACTCGGAGCTTCATTTCTGCGATATCGCCAATATCCATGCCGTGCGTTCATCATACGCATCGCTTGCTGCAGTGTGCCAGCCTGGCCAGGAACGGGAGAGCAGCGGCTGGTTATTTCAACTGCGAAACACTTTCTGGTTTCTGCATTTGTCGAATATCCTCTCGACGTCGCAGGAAATCTGTCGCTATCTTAGTCAGGGAAACTCTGTGATGATTCACTGTAGTGATGGATGGGACCGAACGCCACAGCTTACCGCCATGGTGCAGCTCTTGCTGGATCCGTACTACCGTACAGTCCGGGGATTGCTATGTCTGATTGAGAAGGAATGGTGCTCGTTTGGACACCTCTTTCGGTACCGCTATGGACATGGTGAAGGCCCGGGCCAACAAGAGCTCGAGGAACAGTCTCCAGTGTTCATTCAGTGGCTGGACGCATTATGGCAGATATGGCGGCAACAACCGTGGGCGTTTGAGTTCAACGAAGCGCTTTTGTCGGCACTTTATGAAAGTGTTTTCTCTGGATTGTATGGCAATTTCCTGTACAACAACGAACGACAGCGGAAACAAGAGGAGGCAACTGCACCCACCCGATCCCTGTGGTTTGTTCTGCTGGAGCAGACGGAGAAGTATTTGAATGTAGAGTACGACAGCGCCAAGAACTTTAACAGCATCGGGTTAGTGCTTCCCTTTTCGTCGGAGGAAAATGACTTGGTCATGTGGACAAACCACTTGGTCTATGCGGACCCTGTCTGCCGAAAGTACGAATGAGGGATTTCCGTTGCAGTGGATATTGACTGTCCAGGATACTTAGTTCGAGCTGAAACGAGCAGGCACATGGCTGCTACCTGTCGTGGTCCGAAGTGGCAGTTTCGTTGGAGAATGCACTTAACCGAGCATCATTTCGAGAAAATCGAGAACTGGAAGTTCGAGCTTGTCTTCCACGAAATGTTTGTCACTGCAGAAGATGATGAGTGCGTCACGGTTATGAACTAATATTGCTCTAGCAGAAGCGACGTACATGAATTCCGCTGCTGAATCACGCTGGTTTTCAGATGGCTGCGTCGATGTAGAGAGGCTATCAGTTTTCCCACGGGGAGCTGACGCTTTGCAGGACACGGTACTGCTAGGTGTCAGAGCTGACGAATGCAATTAGGTAGAGTAGGTTAGCAGTAGGTAAGATAGGATAAGTTGTTAGTGTTGTAGAACTATTAGGGATAAGCGCGAAAAGCAATAAAGCTGACCTGGTGGCGATGATGCCGCCAGTGGGCGCTTGCGGTGTGATTTGGACATCGATTGAGGATTGTTGCTTGTTAGGTATTGTGCAGATATTGCGCGATTTCCTTGAAGATGTACCGCTTCGGTGTTTCTCTCGTGCTCGACATCATCAGTGACTTGTACAGGCAGCAATTGAAATTGTGGAGCTTCGACCTCAGGATTGCTACCGGGGCTGTCATCCCGTCGGCTTAAAACTGTGATCGAGAGAAGCTCCGTAACGTTTTGCTCGACATAACAGGATAAAGTAGTAGTGATTTCGTACCTGGTACATCAGGAAAAACTTCGTGCTCCTTCTCCCATTGAATGATCTCTGCTGCAGCTACCAATTCCTGTGATATCGATGAAGTCGGAGGCGTCCGAGTCTTAGGAGCTGCTTGCCGAATTTGCTGAGCAAGTCGAACCGCGTCATTTTCGCGTCTGGGAGTTTTTGCCGGAGGTTGCACGAGTGCCGCCTCAGCCATGTGCTCATGTTCCCACTGAACAATTTCCGCAGCCGCCTCCAAGTCGTCCCAAAAGTAATCTGGTCGTGTTTGCTCAGTTTCGACTGTGGGGTTGGCTGCTGGCAGATTATCAGGGGTAACGACGCGATGAAATGAAATTGCTGACCTTGCCTGCATCCGTGAGACTTGAGGCGGTTGATGATTTTGGAGTGGGGCTGCTGAAGGCTGAAAGGCGGCAGTATCTGCTAGATTGGGTTGAATGACAACCGGGGGTTGAACATGGCATACTCCAGAGTTCTGAGCCCGACGTCGCTTTTCGAGAGCTTCTCGTCTTCTCTGCTCAATACGCTCCTGCTGTTCCTTCGTAAGTGTTCCCGGTGGAGAGGAGGGGAGTCTACGTCTTTCAAAAGCTTCTTGCCGTTTCTTTTCGATACGCTCTCGCTGTTCCTTCGTCAGTGGCTTGGGTGAGCTAGAATGGATTGAAGCATTACTCCGTGGCACGTTCACTCGAGTCGCGGGCATTTCCTGTTGACCCCCTATCGTAGTCGTTGTAATCGTTGCCGCTTGTGATGGTCGTGATAGCAGTCCATTCTTCATTAAAATCTCGCAAGAAATCTCGCGTGGAGTTTTCTTCGTGTGGTTCTTCTCCGCATCTGCGCCATCTAAACAGTTAGCGAAACCCTCACTATTAAGCGGACTACATACACGTTTTCGCCTTTGCCAGGATCTTCTTCCCATATAGTTTTTCAATCTACACACAAAGACTAAGTTTAGGTCGTTCATTGTTGGCTCTGTCGGCCCCACACCTCAGTCCATCGCCCCGCGTTGGACAGCTCCCGCACGTGTTTCTTCTTAGCTGCCACCATTTGCTTCTTCTTTGCCCCAGAGGATACAGGAGCCCCGCGCTTCCGCCGTGGCGCACTCGTCTTACCAGGCATTTCTCGATTCCGCACTGAAGTTGAAGATTGAAGTCAAAAGTTGCAGCTAACGAGAAATGGCTACATTTTATCTGATAACTAACGTCAGTTCTGAGGAGGAGGCAGCATTTCGTCGCTCCAGAAGCCCCAGCAGTTGCCCATGCACGTAGCCAGACCGCAAGTGCGGCAGTGGATGGGGCGTGGGTTCAGCGCCAATGTGGCCGCTGCAGCCTCCGGTTCGGCGTCGATAGCTTCCAGACGAGCGGCGATTTTGTTGAGCTGGTTGCGAATGGAGCGGCGTTTGTTCTTGCTGCTCGACTTATCTTCCAGGAACTCTGCGAGGATTTTCTCCAGCGACTTCTGCTGCTTTAATAGCTCACCGCGCGGTACGTACTGCAAGAAGGTGACGTAGCAGTGTTTGAGGTACTGGTGGTCCGTGCAGTGCACCTCGCCATGGCGAGCGTAGTAGCATCTATCACACACCAGCACCAAGTCGCGGCATACCGTGCACACTTTGCGTCCACTGAATTCGTCAAACGGCGACTGGCACTCGATGCATTTGCCGACGATTTCATTGCTGTTATGCGCCCCCATCAGGACACTACAACGCAGTTTTATAACGTTAGAATCTACAATAAATTTTAGTTAACTACGTACCGCTTGTCAAAGACGAAGTTCTTGCCACGGAAGAAACCTCCGTCCTGATACGTTTCAAGGTACTTGTGAATGCCACCCTTGAGGTGATGCACATCGTTCACGCCTTGACTGCGCAGGAAGTTGGATGCCTTTTCGCAGCGAATGCCACCTGTGCAGTACATCAACACCTTCTTGTCCTTCATCTCGTCTACACGGTTTTGCAAGAAGGCGTAGTACTCGGAGAAGTTCTTGACCTTTGGGTCCACCGCGTTCTCGAAGTGACCTGGACACGAATACGACGTTTAGCGCTATCGAAAGAAAGCGTACTCAAGGTAGCTACATACCAACTAGAAATTCCTTGTGTGCCCGTACGTCTAGCACCACCGTGCCTTCCTTGTCCTTCACCGCCTGCCGCATCGCCTCGTGAAATTGTTGAGGGGTCAGGTATCCTCGGTCCTCGTCGGAAGCTGTCATGTCCGGGCGAGCGACGATGCCGCCCGTGGACACGATCTCCTTTACGTGTTTGATAATGAGACCGACAAACGGAGGCTCATCGTGTGCGTGAGAGCTGTGCTTGAAGTCCTCTGGACGCATGGCGAAGACCTTGTGCGCACATAAGAACGCGATGTACTCATCGATTTTGGCATGCGATGGACTCGACAGCGTGGCGTTGATGCCTTCTTCGCTGATAAGGATGCGACCTACAAGTCCCAAACGCTCACAAAGCTGCTGTTGTTCCTGCTTGAGCTCCAGTGGAGCCTCTACCTCCACATACTTGTAGAATAGGATCACGGCGTGGCCTGCAGTCACCATTATTGCTGGTCGTGATCGAGATGAATGGCTAACCTCACTGTTTTTACCTTCCAAACATCATAATATTTCTTAAAATCCTGTCAGAATCGATTACTGTACATGGTGCGCGAAGAGCTCCATTATTGTCTTCCGCTGGGATGAATGAAAGTGAGGCTGCGCGGGAGCCTAACAAGGAGCCCACGACCAATGGAACACCTAGTCCCGGTAAGCGCAATGTGAGCAAGGCGAAGAGGCTCTTGCCAATGGAGCTGCGGGTACGTGACCGTAACAGTGCGATATGATGGCGTCGCTGCTGGAAGATCGACTGTTTGACGGACACTCGATTGGTGCTCGTAGAAACGCCGTCGAGCCGCGAAGCTACAGGTGTCGGCTGAAAAGAAGGCGCGGGTGACGAGTGCAGCTTCTTCACCTCAGACATCGTCAGCACCTGCCCGGTACTATATCAACAGAAAGCATGCTGCCAGGGTGTGAAATCTCTTATGTCGTGTTGTTTCTCTAGATCTCCTGGCAAAACGAAGGTAATCAAGGATATTAACGAGGGACCGGAACCGATCCAAGCGTCTCATGAGGCCAATTCAGTTGAGATTGCGCAGTTAGAAGCAGCAAAGAAGGCGTCCCCATCGAAATCGACATCCAAACAATCGCCTCGTGCGCAGGAGCCACCTGCTACTGCTTCAGCACGATTGCATTCGCTTTATAACTCGTCACTGCTGACTCAAAGAGCTCTGAACCGACGGCTTGTTCCAGGTGCAAACGTCCCGAACATCTTCCAGGTAAGTGACCAGAGAATGATTTATGTGAATGAAGCGTGTTGCTCACGTTTGACAATTAGGTTGCCGAGTTGCCGCTGGACACTGTGCCCAAAACTAAACTGTCCATCCTTACTGCCTTTCCATATCCTTTTCAGCGCGTAGAGTAGGTGATTTCCCTGTTTAAAAACACCACCATGAAATGTTCTGACAATGATCTCATGCTGCCAGCTCAAAAATCAAGCAGCAAGCACTGCAACAATTTATGTCTGGTGGTGGAAGTGCGCAGCAGTCTGCTACCCAAAGCACAGCAGTGCGATGGCAGCAGGCGTTGCAATATTTCGTACACCCTGCAGACGTAGTACCGACTTCTGTTCTGCTCAACCGAGCGACTACATCAAGCACAAGTGAGCCGTTATTAGGAGGCCCCAAAGGTGAACACAAACGAGAAGAAAAGGCATATCTCACAGCGCGATGGAATACGTGGCAGGAATCATTTCGCGACGTCTACATGAACTTCCGTCGTCGGGCTTGCAGCACTACTGGCGACACACAGGATGCCTCATTTTATCTTCGTTCAAGTGAATTTGTCGTTTACTTCCTGTATGATACCGACAGTCAAGATGCAATAGCAAATGAATCCTCAATTCTCAGCCTGTGCCGACAGCACGACGAAGAAACAAATGCAGCTGAAACCCCGGCTAAAGTAACCAAGAATACGCAGAATCGTCGTCTTCGAGCTGTGATGTCGCAGTCAAGTGCAAGAACGCGCAAGGTGCTGCACCATCTAAATGTGGAATACGCCATGCCATACGTCAAAGCAAACCAGACGCAGCGTGAAGTCGGCGAGTTCCATTTGCTAGAAGAAGAACTCGAGGCCAGCCGCAAAAGACAAGACGGCGACACAATCCTGACGCGCACTTCAACCGCTTCAGATAATATGCATGGTGTCGATTCACTGCTGCTTTTCCACGGCCACGACGCTGTTCACGGACTGTACGAGTTCCTCATCAATCGTGCACGTAAGTGCCCCTCTTCACTCGATGTGGGTTGAGATATCCAGTAGCTAACTTATCACTTTCATTGTCAGCCATGTCGAATCAAGACGTGCCAGTGCTCTATGCGCTCTATCCATTTGCGAACGCTTCCATCAAAAGCTTGCAGGTCACATCGTTTGGTCGAGTCGGAGCTGCAGTGGCCGAGTCAGAAGTTGGAGACCAGTCTTCGAGATCTGCCACACTCTTTCGGATCGAAATTTCTGGATTCTGCTTCCCTTCCAGTACCAAGAGATTACTTGCAGTGCTCAAGGATGAGTGGGAAGCAACCCACTCCTCCTACGACTTGTTGGAACCTACGACTGGAGGGAAGAACTCCCAAATCGTATTGCGAACCTACATGGAGGCATTGGCCGGTGCGGAGCGTCTGAATGCCGTCAAGTTGGACGAGAATCTCGCAAGAGGACCCGAAAGTGACCAACAAGAGCGTCAGAAGCGTCTTCAAGAGCTTGAATTTTCCAAGCGACGCATGGAAATTGCAGCAGTGACGAAGATGGACAGCCGCTACAATATGGAAACTACGAGCCGGACGATTGTTGTCCGGCGATGAATTCTTGCCGCAATCTTTTGTCGGTCGTTTGGTTTCTCCGTGTCCATAGGTGTGACGTGGGAAGGAAGATTTCAATTAAAACTTTGTACGTTGCATAATGCACCGAAATTTGTGCGGGCAGCTACTGGGCGTAGGTAACCTGGCAATGGTGTGGCCAAGATCGTTTCGAGTTCGTCACGAGTGAAAGACAATCGCACGTTAAATCACCGCCGTTGAATTGTGACTTCACACGGAAAGGGCCAACCACTGCAACATGTTGCTCACAAACGCGTTCGCGGATGCAATACGTTCATCATGAACTTCATGTGCGTCAGCCACAAACTAACCGTCATAAATTTTAGGTAAGAGTTCCTGTCGGGGACGAGGTGTCTACCACGACGGGGTTGTTTCCAGATTACACTGCATGGGTTTTTTGCCAGTGTGTCCGATCAATTATGAGGGGTGCAACATGGATGAACTTGTACATGAGTATGTTAACCCCTTAGTTCCCGGCCTCAAATATGAGGGTATATTTTGACCTCGTCCCATATACAGATATAAAGGAATTTGTATGGGGTTTCAATTAAGTCCGGATATCTTGGCGCGGGTTCGGGGTGGTAACAACGACTTGCCAGTGTGTATAGTACGGATTCTCCAACATAAAGGAGGGTTTATGTAGTACATTGAGACGATCATATACAACTATGCTGTATAAATAAACATAAGATATGTACTGTTTATTGATTAGCCTATCTTTGTGTTGTTGCATACGTCCAGCAGCGGTGAGTTCATTTATTATAGCCAATAACAAGAAAGATCAAGTGCCGTATCAATTGATTGCTCCTTGCATAGACATGTACGACCAGACGGCGCAACCACTACGCCTCCTCCTCCACCGCTTCATCATCTTCTTCGCTCGACTCCCCAGCACCAGCACCAGCACTTGCTCCGCTCTCGCCTACCTGCTGTCTGCGTCTCCGCTTCTTGCCTGGCCGCGACGCTGGCGGTCGTTCACGTGTCCTGTGCTCTTGCAGTAGGTCGCGCGGAATGTCGTTGCCGTTGTTCCAATCAGCATGCCAAATGCTGAAGCACGTACTGACCCTGCCTTCACGCGGAACGTTGCATAGGTATTTACTAAATCAAAACGAGTTAGCCAAAGCTTACGGTAAGGGTACCAAGCGAGCTACGCACCGTTTGTTCCCGTTCGAGCACTCCGGGCAGAAGTATTTCGTAAACTTGCGAGGCTTGACCTTGTAGATGGCACAGACTTTGCATGATCGGTGGCGTCGCTTCACACCCTGCTCGCAATCGACAGTATCTGGGTTTTCTTCTAAACAATGTCCGTCGATAGCTGACGATGCGCTTCCTTGTAGCTGTGTTGAATCTGCTCTTGCCGGCGAAGGGGCAGTTCTATCTTGCGCAGATGTCGCTTGCTGTTCCAATACAGTCAAGCCCACCATAAGTTAGTTGTTATGTTGGAAGGCTGCTGAAGCAGATGAGGTTATGTTGACTGGTCAACATTTGACTTACCTCAATCTCGTCAAACGCTTCGATTGAATCTACTGCCAGTAGCTGCTCCATCAATTCCTCAAAAAACGAGAAGTTTTTTGGCGGGCGCCTGTTGTTTACCTTTCGATAGTGTCGATGAACGATAAACGCGTTCACGAGCGCCATATCCAGAAGCCCCAGAAACAGAGTCTTGTAGTACTTGCGTGTTTTGTAGCAAAGTTGCACGCTGTAACGTTGCAACCGGAGTTGATCATGGACGTCGACTCCACCCATCCAGCGGTGGTAGTCGCGAACAAGCTCTGGAGCCGGCACCGGCGTCATTTCTCCGTGGATGCGTCTCACTAGAATACAAATACAATTAGTGCTAACAACCAAATAGGAACCCAATGCATGTAGTACGTACTCACGGTGCCGGTTTGGCGGCTGCCCCCACTTGAGAGCAGGTGCACCGGGCTACGGTCCATCCACATGGCAGCAGTTAGTTGCGGAAACATCTTGTTTTGAGCCAGCTTGATGGTACCTTGCGGAGGCACCAGTACCTCGCGCCTGTTCACCTTTTTTTTCTTTTTCGTAGTGATCACTCCAGCAGCGTAACCTGATCTATCCGTCTGTATCGTCCCCGTTAGATACATCCGATAATGAAGCAGCTCCAGCGCCAGCTTGACCGACGTGTAGAAACGGTCGGTGACGACTAACCTCCATGGAGACGTCGGTGACGGAGATAAGAGAGCTTTCATGTTTCGAAGTACAGCCGCTTCTCCAGTGTTGTTATCCTTTGGAACAGGAGTACGTAGATGTGGCTTCGCCCCGCAATAAATCTCAATTCTAGCAGGCAAACACATCAACAGAGACGATTATGTTAATATTATGTTGTATCAACAGATGGCGCAGGATTCTTATGTTGGACAAGTCAACATAAGTACTTGGGCCAAAAAAAAGGCAAGCCGAAGCTTGCCTCAAGTTACCTCATGCAGTACGCGGTCTTGGCACACGCAGCAACAAACACCTTCGTCCCCCACTTGTGGGGCTTGTCCTTGTTGAAGATCCTCATGGGATTGTATCGCGAGCGCGAAGGCAGTGTTGCTTCATCGAAGCTGATGACTGGGGGAGCTCTGTATCCACGAGCGAATGTTCGCTGTAGCACGTCGAGCACCGGTCGAATCTTCCACGCTCGGTCCGTACGGGCTTGTGGCGACTTGTTGCTCGAAAAGTGTAGATATCCCATGATATGAAAAAAACGATTCTTTCCCATCACGAGACTGAAGCGGTTTGACGGTAGAACTCCAACTTTCTTCATTGACCAATGCGCTGCAATGCCTTTCCGGATGGGGACCAACATACGTGCAATCAGCAATGCCATAACTTGAAGGACCTCGTAAGTTTGTATTTCTTCAACTGCTGACAACCGCCGTCTGATCTCAGCAAGATCTTCTGCTTCGCCACCACTACGCGGTTGCTGTCTGCGAATTGAGCGGGCCCTCGTAGGGATTGACTGAGTATGATAGCGGTTGCTTTCGACAGCAACTTGGGACCAAATCTTCGGCGGCAGGAAAAAGAAGAGCAATGCCAGCGGATCGTCCCCAAGGCGTAGCACGCTGTCACTTGGTCCGTATGGCCCATCATACAACCCAGCATACGTTGGGTCAGGTCCAAATTTAGTCGCGTCTAGATACAACACACAAGGACAAAAACTATGTTAGCCTTTATGTTAACTCAGAAACAAAATGAAAGGATTATGTTGGATTCGGCCAACATAACGTACCATACTCCCAGCCATCGGTACGCATTGCAGTGATCAGTGGTGCGTTCTTCGCTGCGGATAACCACGCCGTGTTTGGAAGCTCCTCGATGTCGTGGTCCGAATCTTCATCTGTCAGCTCTCCAATGTCCCAGTCACCGTCCCAACTATCGTCATCAGCATCTTCTTCGTCTTCAGGTTCCTCACGAAGCTCTGGGTCCTCGTCGGAGTTGAGCCCGGTGCATTCGTCAGCCCCTTCGTCCATAAAGTTAGGGTCTGTGTCAATAACACACGCAGGTACACTGTGCACAACGTCTGCTTCGTAAACACTCTCGTCTTCGTCACCTTGCATTCTCTGCTCACCATACATCACGTATGTTGGATATTATGTTAGACATGTTGTCAGCCACAATCCTTCTAGGTTGGATAAACGAACAAAACGCACCGTGTCATCGTCGCCATCGCTGTCTTCTTGTAGGAGAGCGCGGCGATGCTCTCTTGTCGGCACTTGAGTACTACGCTTTCGTTTTTCAGCACTGGAATCAGTAGTAGCTAACGCGACACCAGACTGTTGGGCAGGCAGCGCAGTCTCAACGCTCAAAACCATGTCCGCGACGACTTCTGTCACCTCCGTCTCGTGGTCTGCTTCCACCTCCATCGCATCCGCTATCGCGGTTGTCTCTATCGTCTCCTTCGCTTCAGCAATCGTCTGGTTTCGCGAGCCCTCTTTTTCGCCCGCCGTGTCTGCAACCTGAGCACTTGCTGAAGGAATATACAGACCTTTATACTGCGCCACCTCCATATCTGCGGTTGTGCGTTTGGCAGCCTTCTTCGCCTTCGTCTGCCCTGCTCCATCGCTGCCGCTCTTCTGCTCTGTCCGTCGAATGCGGCGCTCGTGACGCTCACTTAGCAGAGCCTCGCGGCAGAGGCGCCTTTCTTGCTCGGTGAGTTGATGACGCGGTGTCTTAGGTGTCGGCGCAACCATGTTGCTATCGGCCGTCGTTTTGAAGAGTGAGGAGGTTGGTGGCTGGTGGCCACTCGCTCGATAGTGGGTGTGTACCTCCCTTTTCTAACTCATTCAACCAAACTAAACCTAAGCCTGTGCATGTGACCGTTTTACACTCATATCAATGACTTCATTTCACTATATCGGGGAAAGGGGGGATATGGACCGTTGCCCCATACAAAATTCATGTATAAGATTTGCTTATGTTGGACCTCCAACATAAAATAAAAGGTGCAATAGAAGTGAATTAGGGTATACACCCCTTATGTTGGAAGATCCAACATAAAGGAACTAAGGGGTTAATAACGTTACTTTAAAAGTGCCACGTGGGCACCAATTGGCAATTGTATCCTCCAGAAGCTGTACCGGAGCTCATCATCAAATTGACGAGGCCATCCAATCTCTCCCGGGGTGAGCTCTTCCGTCACAGCGCTGCTTGGTTTCCGCTGTGACAGCGAACCCAAGCTTTCCCGTGCGACCTGGGCGTCGGCATAACCAAGGGGGGGACGATTCGTCCGACGACGAAGGGGAAATGTATGGGAGATTCGGAGCCGCGTCCGCGCGATCTCTTCTTTGGTCCGCTCTGGCTCGCCCAGTGGGCGGCCCACAGCCAATGTCAGCGAATCGCTCATTTCGCTGGGCAGGCACGAACGCTGCCTATCGAACGCGCGGTGCGGATGGCTGCTGTGCTAGTGTCGGGACGAGTCTACGTCACTTCTGCGGGAGCGCTTCAACTTGGACAACGATTTTGTTCGAGCTAAGGGAAACATGTTTTAATATTACATGTACAGTATTATTAATAGCTCCTCGGCATTGCAGGACAACGATCGCCTTTAGTGTTGCCTCTGTACAGCATCGCTGCACTTGGATACGTTGTCCTTAGGCACAGCGCACTCTTGATCGAAGACCTCGATCTCGGG
This sequence comes from Phytophthora betacei, assembly GCA_011320135.1. Classification (NCBI taxonomy): domain Eukaryota; phylum Oomycota; class Peronosporomycetes; order Peronosporales; family Peronosporaceae; genus Phytophthora; species Phytophthora betacei. The sequence goes on along the minus strand of JAANHX010000116.1, from coordinate 635,137 downwards.
TTCCGGATTCCTGGCAGGATTTCCCATTGCCGCGAAGAGAATGTTGACCACAGCTTTTCGAAGGTAGGACGTGTGTACTGTACTGCTTGTTCCATCCGTCTGGCAGTCACGACTGCAGCAGCGCAGCTGTGGAGAAATCGCAGTCGCTGTGGAGCTCGTCATCGCAACGAGCAAATGGTAGCTTCAATTTGAGCCTCTCCACGCGGTTTGACTTGGGTTTTGTAAGCCCTCATCGCTGTCCAAGCTGTTTTCCCGATCTCGCAAATGTATTCGCGGGAAGCACGTGCGCTGGTGTACATGTTCAGTGCATTCATCATGATTCTAAATGCAATGAATGCAGCTTAAACGCCGTCACTAAGGCCTCATGTATCGACCTGCTAATATAGCTTATAAAAACCATCTAGCACGAACTGAGTGCTTTTGTGCAATAGCTTTCTTTACGTGTAAATTAGAATTGGGTTTCCAACGTCTTTTGCACTGATGTCCGTGACCGCCCGTTTGCCCGGTCTTTGTTTGCTTTTTTTTTCAAAGATGCGCTTTCTTGTCGATCGAACGAGTCACTGACTCGCCGTCTCTATGGACTGGCTGGCTTCCCCTCTCAGTCTGCGATTCCCTCGGTCAAGGTCAACAGCGGCGGCCCCATCCGAGAAGAGTAAGTTGAGGCCCAGCAGAGGCGCAGCTTACCACGCAGGAAGGAGCACGGTACAGTAGAAGGAGAGCGAGACAGGATCGGTCCACCGTCCACTGAGAGCTCGCGCACGTGGTTCATTGCCGCTTTCTCGCCCGCAGTGGACAACAAGAGCGGAGCCTTCGGTCCATGGGGATCATCGCATGGTTCAGCCTCCTTAAATTCAACTGGCTGCGCAGATGTAGGACCTGCGGCGTGCGCGGCTCCAAGTGTCTGTGCCGTCGGCCATCACTGGCGCTCGAGCACATTTTCTTCCTCGAGGAGCGGAAGAATAAGTTCGGCGCGCGCAACTTCAGCCACGTGAGCGACACTATGATGACGTCGAACAGCACCATGTTCGCCAGCAGTACGGCTGGCACGGGTCCAGCCAGCAGCCTCAGTGGGTCCACCGTTGTCATGCGCGGTGCCAGATCCTCCGTCGATAGTGATGTGAACCCGACTGATTATTACAACCAGACTGCGCCGCCTGAAGGCAACGGCGAGCTCTTAACGCCTCGCCTGGACCAGAAGACGGAGAATCAGCTCCGCGCTCACGGCCATCACAGCCAGAACAAGAAACAACGAAGTGTCAGCCACAGAAATTCCAAGGTCTCGGGCGCAGACGACGCCCCTTCTACTGCCCTTGTCCGCAAGTACTCTGGACGTATGATGTCCAAGGCAAGACACAACGGAGACAAGAACATGCAGCCGCCTATTAAGGAAGTTGCGACGGGAGAATACATTCTCTATTCGGAGGAGAACATCCCCGTCTCGCTGCCACACCGTCAGCAGCAGAAGCAGATCGTGCCGCGCGACCGCAGGCGGTCTCGTGCCCAGAGCAACAAGAGTATTAAGATGACCAACACCCTCCCACAACACAAGGAGGAGCCTGGTGTCTCCTTCCAGTTCTACGGCCGTTGTGGTGCCCCCGTCCCACCACCTCCCGCCATGCTGTCAAACAGGAGCGCAAGCATGCGAAGCAGCTGCAGCACCAACGACTCATTCATTATGGGCTCGAGCTCCATCTCGTCCACGCGTGTGTCGCAATACTCGGATCGCGTGAGTCTCGAGACGAACTTTGGCTCGCTTAATCCGCAGTCCAACCTCACCAACACGGGACGCTTCATCGACAGCGGCTACACCCCGAGTATCCAAGAGGACGAGGAGGCACAGGCTCTGGAGCAGCTCAATGGCTGGCTCCATGCCTCATCCGTATCGACACAGGGTTCGTTCATGCTGTCGCGATAATTGTGTGCTCGTGAAAAAGTAAGAGGAAAAGGCGAGGTTTGCCCATTTTGGATGGAACAAGATGAAGACGGCGGAATCGGACTGCTTGTCTTCCTTCTTGTCAGCTAACTACCGTAGACAGCCGATATGAGTGCATGGAGAATGCCGCGGCATTTATTAATTTAATACTACTATTGTGCGTGATGTTGAAGACCATGAAAAGAGTCGACGCTTGTGTTCGCTGCACTTTGTTCTGCTCATCGCGCGGTGGCTCTGCCACCATCATACGGCCAGTTGGAGGGCAGTTGAAGTTAGCACGCCATGGACCGCCTCCATGAGAGCGAACGCTGAGTCCGTCAACGGTCTCATGTTTCCTAAGATGCAACAAGCCTTTACCGCGAAAAAGACACGCTAAATAATAAACACCATAGTCGCCCAACACGAAGACAAAGGGCAAAGTCACCGTTGCCGACGGTCAGATAGCTTCTTGATCGCAACGTCGAAACCTGGACTCTTCAACAGGACCCCACCGTACTTCGTGAATGTTCACGACCATGATGATGACCCCATTTTCGATTACATGTACATGGGAGCTCTGAAGTGGATTTTTGCGATACACCCAGACGTTGGATGCATGTTTTAGGCAAAGTGACTCCTTGACAAGCGGCTGATCACTTTGGACGTGTCTGAAATCCAAATTGATGTTTAAATGGCGTGCCGTACCATCACTTCAAAGTACGGTTTAATGTAACGCACACCACGTTTCTGGGTAGCTTTCCGCCACGCATTACGCCGAGACAGACCCCCAGCAAGCTTCGCAGCCGCATACATCGCGGCGTCCTCTCTGTGTGTATCTAACCCCACCCACGATGGCTTCCACGTCTTCATCGGCTGCAGTGGCCGCCATGGTTCAGCGCGCGTCGCAGCAATACCTCGAGTGCCGTCGCAACGTCACGGCCAAGGTGGACGAGGTGAAGCTGCTGGACGAGCAGATCGCCGCAGTGTTTCAGCAGATCACGGCTCTTTCCGAGGCCCCTGAAGGCGAGGAGGAGATCTCCGAGGAGGCTAAGTCTGCCGCTAAGAGCGTGGGCCGCCTGGAAGTCTCGCTGGTTGGAGTAGAGGGCGAGGAACCCGTGCCCAACGCCACCATCACCGTTTCTCTGGACCCGGAGTACGACGACGACGAATATGAGACCATTGAGGAAGTCGTAGAGAAGAAGGACATCGTGGTTACTGATGAGCACGGCCACGTCGTGGAGGACGGCCAGGTGCCCGAGGAAGATGGCGAAAGCACGCCGCGCAAGCTCAAGACGACCACCAAAATCACGCGCACCATTATCAAGAAGCGCGTGAAGAAGGAAAAGGAGCCGGTGGTGCGCACAGTGGCTTGGAATGCTGTTGCTAACTCGGAGGAGGAGGAGGAGTCGACGGCGCTGACGTTCCCCGCCACGTTCGTGTTCGACCCCGTGCAGTCGCGCGAGGCGGTCGTGATCATCACAGTCGCTCCGGCTGCGTCGGAAGACGACGAAGAGCCTGAACCAGTGAAGGAAGTGGAGTTCCCCATCTCATCGCTGTTCCAGGACAACGTATTGGACAAGTGGCACACTACCGCCGACGAGGAAGAGGAGGAGGAACCCACGACTATCACGGAGCTGGTGGAGGAAGCTGTGAAGGAAGCCATTGAAGAGGAGATTGCCGCTGAGAAGGCTGAAGAGACCGACGTGACGGAGGAGACTGAAGAGACTGAGAAGAACGAGGAGTCTGAGAAGACTGCGGAGAAGATGGAAGACGCCGAGGAGGATGAAAAGACTAAGGAGAACGAAAAGGTCGAGGAGACTGAACAGGCTGAAAAGACTGAGGAGAATGAGAAGGTTGAAGAGAGTGAAAAGGCTGAGGAGGCTGAAAAGATGGAGGAGGATGAGAAGGTCGATGAGGATGAGAAGATCGAGGAAGATGAGAAGGTCCAGGAGGTTGAGAAGGAGGTGGACGAGGTCGAAGAGCCTAAGCAGACGGGCAGTCGCTTCCACGTGAAGGCTAGCTTTGCGCTCTCTGAAGCCGAGAAGCTTAGCATTTCGGTGGTAGCTCTGTCCAAGAAGAAGCAGGACGCCGAGTCAGCGCTGCAGATTCTGGAGCGCAAGGCTGCCAGTCTGCGTACCAAGTACGAGCGTCTGAATGCCAGTCAGCGTCAGATGAACGCTTCCAGCATTTCCAAGCCCAAGTCGAACCTCCTTGGCGGTCGCTTTGGCGCGGGTTCTGTGCCTATGCAGCGCAAGTCGTGGTACCAGAGCTCCTACGAACGTGTAAATGCCTTCGCCACGAAGCACCAGCAGGTTCTAGTTAGCGTCGCCATGTTCACTGGCAGCGTGTGCCTTTTCCACTACAACGGCGAGAACCTGCTGGCTTAAGCACTGCGGGTAAAGATTGCTACAGTATTCTCTACGCTCGTTGCGCTCTCGTTTTATTGTTGGGCTGCATATACGGTACAAGCTAATGACGCCAAGCAGAGCTGAGCTGCAGTCGTCTTTCCTAATAGATATCAACGGTAATTGACCTTGCTCAGTTCAAGTAAAAGGACCTCCGCTGTCTTCGTATGTGCAGTCGATGTAATCTCCATCTTTAAGCGTTGAATGAGCTACTCGGACAATTTACAATAAAGATACCGGTATGTACCGGATCTTTACTTAAAACTTACTTCGAAGTACTTAATAAAACAAAGTACTTCGAGGTAGTAATACCACTAATAAATCTTTTTTTGGTAGTACTAATAGTAGTAAATTTCATGTATCCCAAGACTTTAGCTCCAAGTATATATGTATTACAATAACAACGGCGCAATTAATACAGTACTACACCCCGTTTTCGCGGGAGGTGGACAATTTAGGATTTGCAAAAATCATATTTTAGCTTACAATTCATAGCCCACTAGCCGAGCGCCAACACTACGCGGCGGTAGTTTGGGTTTAATTCTATTTGTTTATGCTTGTCCGCCTCCGCTACGCTTCAAGGCTATGTGCCTAATCGAGTTTTCATAAATCTGGGTATAATTTAGATTACCAGGCACGAAATGATTTTAAGCAGTCTTTAGTAAGCTGTGCAATTATTTATACAAAAGACTGAGCCCCCAGCATCTACACCTTTGCCAGGTCAAGATGGTGCTACTCCACTTCAAAGTGGTGAAGTAACCAAAACGTTTTAAAAATTATTTTCAACTTTTACATTAGAATTTATGTCACTTCACAAATTTGTTGAGTAAACGCACTCCGTACTTCAAAGTGGTTTATTCGCAGCTCAAAGCGGATCAACCCACGTGCCCGCGAGCACTTCATTGCCATTCCTCGCTCTCACTTATCAATCTTCTCCCAAGCCCCAAGCCTCTACCTACTCCAAGATGCCCCGAGCCCCGCACCCTGCATTTGCCAGAGCTCGTGTCCTCGACAGCCACCGCGCGGGCGGAGACTGGATGCTTGTGGCCGCCCACAACGGCATCCCCGCCACCACAGCACGTCGAATTGTGGAAGTAGGACGGGCGGAGCTGCTCCCTCGCGGAGGAGCCCGTCCGTCCAACTTCAAATGCACTCCGGAGATCGAGGCGGCACTCGAGGAGTACCTCGAAGAAAATTGCACCTACACTCTCAGTGCAATGAGAGACATGGTGCAATTCGACTTCGGCGTGGACCTGAGCACCTCGACAATCAGCAACAAGCTGATTGGCAAGTTGTACACCACCAAACAGGTATGTTACAATGGTAAAATTAATAATTATGTTTATTTTAAATAATATTTTTATTTTAATGAAACAGGTCCGCGTGGAGCCGATGACTTGCAACAGCGAAGTCAACAAAGCAAAGCGAATGGAGTTTGCTAAAGAGCTGCGCGAGCACATGAATGCAGGAAACCTCATCGTATATTACGATGAGACAAATTATAACGTGTATTGTAAACGTAGCCAAGGGCGTGCGAGAAGGGGCGAGCGGGCGACGATCGTCTTACCGCCATCCAGGGGCGCCAACCTGCAAGTACAGTGCGCCGTTTCAACGGATTTAGGGCTGGTGCATTATAAGTTACAAAGGGGCAGCATCCGCATGGATGTTAATGCTGCTTTTGTTGAGGAAATCTACAATAAAGTCAAGTCCTCGCCAATCTTTCAAGAGCACTTCTAGGGCAAGAAAATCGTTGTCGTTCTCGACAACGCCCCTGCCCATAACCAAACGGAAGCACGCGTCGCTGAACGAGCCGACTTCGTACTTCTACGGCTGGCTCCATACTCTCCAATGTGTAACCCCATTGAAGGTACGCAGTATACTGTATTACAATATATTTTTAAATGGCCAGCTAATCGACTTTTGAACTGGTACTACAGGGTGTTTCAGTGTTCTCAAGGCCAAGATCAAGGCCGACCTTGCCTTGTCCCGTGAAGAGCTGGTTGCGGAGCGTCCTCGCGGGACGGTTGCGGCTGCTCGGATGGAGATACTGGAGCGCGCGGCGAGGCGCCGCATCGGATGTATCGACTTGCGCCTTGTTAGCAGGATGGCACTGCATTGCCAGCATGCCGTTGCTGCCGCGAAGCGCATGGAGGACATGCAGTACGGCACCTAGCTGCAGTTCAACCTGAGAGAACCACTTTGCTCTGCGTTTTCACCACTTTGAATTTCCTTTTTAGTGTTACTTTTTTCAAATATTTTTTTGTTTTTGTATTTTTTTAAAAATCCGTTTTGAAGTGGAGTAGCACCATCTTGACCTGGCAAAGGTGTAGTCTACCCGATTAAAATAAAATTTCTAATAGTCTTGATACAATATCGTTAATTTTGTTGGCTATCACTGTATATTCATCTTCCACCCAAAACCACCTGCACTCTAAATAAACACTTTTACAAACGCTACACATTTGTTTTAGTTTAGCGTCGTGCTCGATGTCACGGACCGTTTCTGAGCCGCTATAAAGCTTAGCTCATATCAACGCAAAAGAAAGTAATGGCCTGTCCAGCTTGCACTAATTACACGCTTGCACAACCCGTTTAAGCTTGTAAGTAACTAAAGGCAGATTACTTCTCATACCAACCTCAATGAAAGCTAAAACATTTTCAAATCGAAATATTTTTAATGCATGCAGCGTTCCTTTGTGCTGATTCAGAATTAGTCATTAGATACTCAATTCTGTGCCAGTTATGATTAAATCATTTGGACAATGTGTCGCAAGACGCCTTCCTGCTGCTGTTGTTGTTGTTGTTGTTGTTGTTGTTGTTGTTGTTGACGGTAGTGCCTTTTATTTGAGAGTTTAATGATGCTTTCAGGATGGTTAAACGTTATTTAGGCTTCAAGTTTATTAACGTTTCTTAATGGGGTCTACTTAACCAACTATAATTTACACCTCTCGTGTTTTGTTGTTGTCTTGGCGCTCCGTTTAAAATCGTAGCATACACCCTTGTCGGCAACACTTCCGCCAGCTAAGTAGTATCGAATTTTGCTGTCTAAAAAACGCCTAGAAACAATGGTCAAGTAGTAATTGTCATCAGCACATATAAGTTCTTTTGCTCAATCTAAACCTATCTATCTTTGTGGCTCAAGCGACAACGTTTATTAGCACAGCGTTCTTCTTACGGCCAGCCCTTACGGCCGGCTACTGATGTACTTGTAACTTGTACGATTTAGCAATACCTCATAGAAACCCACTCAGATTACTTATTAATGTTAATATTTTTACAGCAAAACAAATGTAGTTATCATTTTAGTCATTGTAACTCGCAGAAACTACTGAGTACAGAGTATTACGCGTATTAATAGTATGTCCTCGAAAACATGCGTTCCTGCGAGCACCTTGAAGATTGGAAGCAAGCCCTCAGTTTAGCACTCGAATATTAAAAACAACATCGTTATCAAAATAGTAAATACGATCCCGCCTTCGGATAATGGATAGTCGTGTGCAAATCTCCATATGTGCTCTGTGAACCACATGGTTTTACTGATGTAAGCTACATAATTCAGTTTTAACCAATTGGAGCCGCCTTCGCTCCGCTCGACAGCCAATGATAAAGCTCAAAAACCTGAGCGTTTCGTGTGACGGACGGACAGACACCGTGCTAGCATTGATAGTTTAGGACTACCGCTCTGGGCGTCCGCTCCGCGGACGCTAGGGCACGACTGGTTGGTGTAGAGAGGGCGAACCACCTCCGCTGCGCTGCGGTGGGCTTAGCGTTTCTACTCAAAGCAAAGCAACATATAATATATGTATGCTGTGGTCTACTTATGTTACGATCCAAAACCACACTGCACGCAATATCCTTAGTGCTCACATGTAATGGGAGACATGCCTATGACCAGGGTTTAACGTGATCTGCAAGATGAGCACCATCTTACCCGGGAATGTTTTGTCTATAATCTCATTTGAGTCCATAGCTCCCAAAATGACGCCAATCGGAGGCGTGCGTGGTTGCAAATGTAATTTATGCTATTCAGAAGACGGGTCAGTGTCCATGATGCTATGGAATTGGCATAGATCAGTGAGGAATCCTAGTTTAGCTGGAGTAAATACGACTACTCAAACATATTACCATCTGCACGTCATCGCCGTGAGGCAGTCGACACCATATATTTGATTGTGACTGTCGATTAGAGCAAGATTGGGTCAGCTCCTCGCGTGAAGTATCTTTAATGACAGGTAGTATTTGCCGATGGCCCCCACAAACACCAATATTATACTTTAAACTGTTCCGCTGAGCTGTTTATGAAATTACTGAAGGGTATTTCCACTATTTTCCGCATGCATTGATCTTACTCGCATAGTTGACGCACTTACTGACTTATTTGCATAGCTACTGACTGACAGAGTGACGTAGATCCTTTCGAGTGACATTTACTGGCTCCAATATGTATGACGAACATACGAAGCCACATAACTGTAGGTAGATTATCAGATCGTAGTGGGTTTTAGACGTGAGTCGAATAGTAGCTCATGCACATTAGGTGACGTACTTTCGCTGCCAACTTATCAGCTCGGCGTGCAATTTGATGTGTCCGTGCATATCCGGCAATGTCTCCAATGGGTGTGTGTCACGTGGCCTTGATAACCTACACCCATGCATTATGTCACTGATGTTCTCGGTACTTTTGCATCGTGTTGCTAGCTTACTGTGCCTACGCTTCTGATGGATCAATCTGTATGGCCAAGCGCGTCACTAACACGGGCATAGGTCACAACCGTGGTGATACAGGCAAGCTGACCGCGCATCTGTATGTAGTAGTCAGCGCGATATTTACGCGCGCGGCGGGTATACCTTAGCACCTTATGAAAATCAGCGACTCAACCGAGCTCTTATCTCGACCATTATGGGCAGGGCACTAAAGTACAGTACTGCGTACAGCCACATTGACTTGCGACGGCCACCTGTATGGTCATCACTACCGCAGACGTGCTTGTGTCTATGTAGACAGCAACTTATTCGTCGCGCATAGTGCTCACTTAATACTGTAGTTTACATTCTTGAGCGCACATTAGTGGAATATAAGCTGTGAGGGTTGGTGGTATAGATATCATGGGTTTGGGTGTGCCATGTGAGAGAGTGTACTTTTCATCTACGGTAACGCGTATGCAGATAGGGATGACCAGATGCAAGGGTACACAGTAGATACCATGCGCTAATTAGTATATGAAACGCGTTACGCTCTGTAGGTGCGTCAACACCATCGGTAGCGCTGTATTCAGTTTGCCGTATGTGCACCCCAAGCCTCGCGCTGCCCGCCAATTTACAACATACAAAGATAAGCGGGTTAAAGGGGCCTTTAAGGATTAATTTCATAATTACTTGCTCTTCTGCTGCTTCTTATGTTCGATGTACTTGGCGCTTCGGGCAGTCAACTTGCGAGGGCGGCTGCGCCTCTTTTCTCCTTGGGGTACCAGTCAGGACCCATCGTTTTCTTGACGTTTGACAGGCTTTCCTGGCGGCGCACTTCGGCCGACTCAGGTGGTGGGGGCTTTTCCTCCCAGAGCTCAACCGCTTTTGGGCCGTTCTCGCAGGCAATACAGCGCCGCACGATGTCCCGCCCGCTGATTGTACGGAGTGCGTAACCGTAATGTAGCTTCCCACAGCAGACGCAGCGCGCCCGGGAATCCGTCGTAGATCGCTGCGGGTTCAGCAGAAGCGGGTCAATCTTCGCCTCGCATTGCTTGCACATAGGGCCCACCATTTTGCAAAACTGTGAGTAAATTGGCAAATTATATTGTTTTAACCAATTACTTGCGTCCAAATATTAGCCAATAGCACGGTACTGTAAGGCTGGTATTTATTATTAGGCAACATATTAAAATGTTTTAAAATATCACTATTTGGATTTGCTATAATATATTATTATCAGATTTTTAAAAAATACATACTTTACATGCAATGTAAATTGACTAAAACAACTATCTATCGTGCGCGCATGCATTCGTCGGGTGGGGTGCACGGGAGTAGATAGCGCAATGACCGTGCAGCCGCGCGCCTTCATTGCACGGTGGCAGTGGTGAGTGCTAGGTGAAGCAAAAAGATACATATTCGCAAAGTCTCTACAAAAAGCGCTGGTCGTGAAGCCTACTTTAATATTAAAAAAAATACTATCGTCTCTACTTTAGAAAGTGTGTGGAAAATAGCATCGCCGAGCCCTTACAAATGCAGCCTGTGAAGCTTATATTAATAATATTAATACTATTAATATCGTCTTTACTTTGAAAAGTGCGTGGAAAATAACATCGCAGAGCTCTTACAAAATACTGGTCTGTGAAGTCTACATTAATAATAATAAATATATCTCTATTTGAGAAGTGTGCAGAGCTCTTAGAAAATAAAGTGGTTACTGTGCCCGATTTGCAGTACATTCGACTCAATAATCAAGTATCTGCACAGCTCGCCTGGCTGTTTGTATCCAATCGATGTGTTTCGTTCTCGGCAGAAATGTTTACCTTACGTCCAATCGCGAGTCCGAGAGACGGTCTGATCGTGCGACAGATCCAGTCAGTGTCGCAGGTCGGCAGGTACTGACCAATCAGGGCGCGAGTTAATTGTGTGACGCTTTTGGACATTTTTGTAATTTTGGCATAGTTAAGTCAAGTCAGAAAGGTAGGCGCGGTCGGTAAGATGGGAGGAAACTGTATTAGAAAGGTCAAGTGTAGCCATGCGAAAAGGCAGGAAAAAGCAGCAAGAAAGGAACCGGACGGACTTATTGACAGACGGACAGACACGCTACAAGGTTAGAAGCGGAGCGACTAGCGGTCTGGGCGTCCGCTCCGCGGACGCTAGGGCATGGTTGGTTGGTGTAGAGAAGGCTGACCACCTCCGCTGCGCTGCGGTGGGCTTAGCTTGTTTAACTCAAAGCAACATAAATTATATATTCCGTGTTCTACTTATGTTATGATCCAAAACAACACCGCACACAATATCCTGAATGCTCACATATTATGGTAGACATGACCAGGGTTTAACGTGATCTGCAAGATGAGCACAATCTTACCCGGGAGGTTTCGTCTATAGTCTCATTTGAGCGCATAGCTCCCACAATGACGCCAATCGGAGGCGCGCGTGGTTGCCAATGTAATATATGCTGTTCAGAAGACGGGTCAGTATCCATGATGCTACGGAATTGGCATAGATCGGTGAGGAATCCTAGTTTGGGGGTCTAAATACGCCTCCTCAAACATAATACCATATGTCACGTCATCGCGGTGAGGCAGTCGACACCATATCTTTGATTGCGACGGTCTATTAGAGCAAGGTTTGGTCAGCCTTCCGCGAAGTATCTTTTAAGACAGTTTTGTTTTGCTAATGATCGCCACAAACAATAATATTATGCTTTGCAACAGTTCCGCTGAGCTCTTTATGATAATACTGTAGCGTCTTTCCACTATTTTCCGCATGCATTGATCTTACTTGCATAGCTGACACACTTACTGACTTATTTGCATAGCTACTAACTGACAGAGTGGTGTAACTCTTTTCCGAGTGGCATTTACTGGTTCCGATATGTAAGAAAAACATACGAAGCCACATGGAGGTAGGCAGATTATCATATCGTAGTGGTGTTTAGACGTGAATCGAATAGTAGTTCATGTACATTAGGTGACGTACTTCCGCTGCCAACTTATCAGCTCGGTGTGATGTATCCGTGCATATATTGCGAGGTCGTTAATGAGTGTATATCACGCGCTCGTGATATCTCAAACCTATGTATAGGATCACTGTCGCTTTCTCGGTACATTTGCGTCGTCGTGCTGGCTTACTGGGCCTACGCTTCTGATGTATCAGTCTATATGACCAAGCAGGTCACTAACTGGTCACAGGCCATACTGCAGCGATACTGGCAAGCTGACCGCGCGTCTATCACCTGTATTCAGCGCAGTATCTACGCGCGCGGCGGGTACACCTTATAGCCACCCGCGACTAAGCCGAGCTCTTATCTCGACCATTATGGACAGGGCACTAAGGTATAGTACTGCGTACAGACAGTTCGACTTACCACACCCGCCGGTATTGTTTGCGCTACCGCACACGTGCTCGTATCTATTTAGACAGCAACTTAATCGTCGCGTGTAGTGCTCACTCGATGCTGCAGTTTCAATTTGTGAGCGCACATTAATAAAACATACGCCGTGAGCGCTGATGTCACAGATAGCATGGTTTGCATGTATCCAAGTGAGCGAGTGTACTCTCGATCTATTGTTACGCGGAAGCAGATAGGGACGGCCAACTTGCAAGGGTACACAGTAGATACCAGGCGCTAATTAATATTTGAAACGCGCTACCCCGTAGGTGCGTCAACACTATTGGCAGCGCCATAGTCAGTTTACCGTTTGTGCGGCCCCAAGCCTCGCACCGTCAACCAGTATACTAAATACAAATATAGGTAGGAAAATGGGGGCCTAAAAGTGTATATTTACCAATTACTTGCTCTTCTGCTGCTTCTTATGCTCGTTGTACTTGGCGTTTCGGGCGGTCAGCTTGCGAGGGTGGCTGTGTCTATTTTTCTTCTTGAGGTACCAGTCAGGGCCCATCACCTTCTCGACGTTTGGCAGGCTTTCCTGGCGGCGCACTTCGGCCGAATTAGGTGGTGGAGGCTTTTCCTCCCAGAACTTAACCGCTTTTGGGCCGTTCTTGCAGGCAATACAGTGCCGCACGCTGCCCCGTCCGCTGATTGTACGGAACGCGTAACCGCACTGCAGCTTCCCGCAGCCGACGCAGCGCGCCCGTGCATCCGTCGTAGACCGCTGCGGGTTCAGCAGAAGCGGGTCAATCTTCGCCTCGCATTGCTTGCACACAGGGCCCACCATTTTGCAAACTGTGAGTAAGTTAGCAAAACTTATTTGCGTCCAAACATTAGCCAATAGCACGGTACTGGAAGACTGGTATTTATCATTAGGCAAAATATTAAAATGTTTTAAAATAGTATTATTTGGTCTTGCTATAATAGTACTTTTATCATAATTTTAAACAAATACATACTTTACATGAAATAAAAGTGACTAAAAGACTATGTACTGGCGCGCATGCATTCGTCGAGTGCGGTGCACGGGAGCAGATACCGCAGTGACCGTGCAGCCGCGCGCCTTCATTGCACGGTGGCAGTGGTGAGTGTCAGTGAAGTAAAAAAGATATATATCCCTACAAAAAGCGCTGGTCGTGAAGCCTACTTTAATATTAAAAATACTATCGTTTCTACTTTAGAAAGTGTGTGGAAAATAGCATCGCCGAGCTCTTACAAATGCGGCCTGATAAGCTTATATTAATAATATTAGTACTATTAATATCGTATATAACATCCCTGAGCTCTTACAAAATACTGGTCTGTGAAGTCTACATTAATAATAATAAATTTCTCTATTTGAAAAGTGTGCAGAGCTCTTTGAAAATAAAGTGGTTACTGTGCCCGATTTGCAGTACATACGACAGGTTTTGCGTCGCTGAATGCAATAATCAAGTATCTCCTGGCTGTTTGCATCCAATCGATGTGTTTCGTGCTCGGCAAAACTGTTTAACTTACGTCCAATCGCGAGGGCGAGAGGCGGTCTGATCGTGCGACAGATCCAGTCAGTGTCGCAGGTCGGCAGGTATTGCCCAATCAGGGCGCGAGTTAATTGTGTCACGCTTTTGGACATATTTGTAATTTATGCATTGCTAGGTCGAGTCAGAAAGATAGGCGCGGTCGGTAGGATGGGAGGAAACTGTATAAGACAGGCTAAGTGTAGCCATGCGAAAAGGCAGGAAAAAGCAGCAAGAAAGGAACCGGACGGACTTATTGACAGACGGACGGACAGGCTGCAAGTTTAGGTGGCGGAGCGATAGTTTTTTTGTAATAAAACCTCTCCTAGGTTTTTCTGTTTAACCTCGCTGAACTGTCCAGCTGAGTGGTCATTTAAGAATTTGCTACCGAGGACACAAGCGGATGGATGAAACGTCGTCTATTGGATCTCCACACGACTCTCCCCGATCCGAGATCGACGTCGCGCAGTCGTATCCATCAGAAAGCCTTGCCCAGCCTCAAGACGATCAGGACGATGAAGATCTGCTGACCCAAGAACCCACACCACTGTATACACGATCAATTTATCCCGCGCTCAAGCTCGAGCTAGCATCACATTACCGAGCCAGAAAAGCAATGCAGCGCAGTATTCCGTTGGAGTATAACGACTCTCAAGAGTACATTCGGACCTGCTACGGACCGCTCATTGAGCAATGGCAGATGGACTTCGCGCCGTCGCAAGATGCCAGGCCTACCCAAGTGAAGCAGGATGCTCGTCCCTCTGGACGGCCGCTGCAACAGCAGTATACCAGAATCAACTTTGATGAGAACCGCATTGCCGAGAAGCTCGGTGGTGCATATGGTTTTCTGACGAAGTCGACGATGGATACTGCTGGAGCACAGGACGACAATGTCTTTGATGGAGGGGGATCTGTTCCCGAGCAGCTCGTTGGCAGTGACCCCTTCAAAGAAGAGATGAAGTCTATACGGCCAGTGTGGATGGACGGCATTTCGGCCCACATATACGGCTGGACGGTACTGACACTCATCCCTTTGCTTCATGTTGGTGATTTGCCTTACAAGAGCTCGAGCTTTTTTGATGTGTTAGATCCTACATTGCAGCTGAAGTGTTCGTTTAACATCAAAGCATTTTACGTGGACCTATTTTGCCAATGGAGGCTCTTCAAGAAGCGGTAAAGCCCAGTGGACAAAGCCATTCATCCGGACGACCTCACTTCATCATGGAACGGATTCGTCATTGCGTTCAGGCGATCACCGTCGAATTGGATCGAGATGAGTTTCAATACAGCTCGCAAGAAGTTCATTATGAACGCAATGCTCGGACATATCATGGAGGTGCATCAGTGCTCCATGGCAAGTGGATTGTCGTGCGGGGTGTCTCCTGAACTCAAGTGTCTCTTTTGCTACTCCGGCAATGCCCGTATGAAGTCACGCACCCCCAGCGACCCAAAGCTACCATCGGAGTTAGACGCGGCTATCCAACGGTTGAATGAGCACCTTGTAAAGAAGGGGCTGTCCAAGATTGAAGAAGAACCTGAGGAGACCAAAGAAGAAGCTATTTTGAACCCCACGTACGAAGAGCAGCTACTCAACGAGATAGACAGGCTGCGTGGTCAATTAGATGTTTCGGTCAAACGAAAAAAAATCAAATAGTTCTTCTGTCTGGTATCACTGTTTGAAGTGATCCGATACTACGTCAAACCGTTTTTTCATATTTATTATGGAGTGTCGAAATGTCATCCCTCCCGCCAAGCAAATTTGACAACGGGCCAAAGCATAAAACCTCAAGGTTTTTTAAAACATTTCAACCCACCGAGCCAATTTCCGAATCGATGGCATCCACCACAAGTGCCTCTTCACATCACAATTCTCAGTGCCATCAGCAGAAGTATTGACTGAGGTGGCGACAAATGCTGATCAAGTACGAGTCCGAGATCAAAGGTGTCCAAGGGTTCCAAGTCTTCCTGGGGCCGGTCTCGGTTTGAACTCGAAGCTGGTCAGTGGCACCCAAAGAGTCTCTAACCATGTTGTCATGCGATACCACC
The DNA here is from genome assembly GCA_011320135.1 of Phytophthora betacei. Taxonomy (NCBI): domain Eukaryota; phylum Oomycota; class Peronosporomycetes; order Peronosporales; family Peronosporaceae; genus Phytophthora; species Phytophthora betacei. Next base: position 619,195 of record JAANHX010000116.1, on the reverse strand, counting down.
CAATACATTTCAATTGCATAGACATTATCGGACGTTGCATTCTCTGAAAAGTAAAATGTTTTACAAAACCAGCTATCACGCTTTAGGCATTAAAAGAGCGCGTCGTTATTTTCATTATCATTCGATTCACCTAAATTATATCCAATTCCTGTGGATGTACCACCGCGAAGGTTTCGCGGAGAGTGCATTTGTGTTGTACAATGATGTACTTTTAATACTGATTAATCCGAATGATAACTATTGATTTAAAAAAAATGACATTATTGTTGGTCATCAACAACAGCTCCGCTTCCGTGTTATAGAAACTGATAGCGATTTTCGTGCAGCCATTTTATTGCTTCCAGAGAATCGACTTCAGCTGCCGCATCCATAGCAGACATTTCGCATGGATACTCGTGTTCATGCATCCTGTAACGGGGTACAATCCAGTGTGCCCCATGTTACATAAAGCGTGACCCGGCACTCTTGTGGACACCTGGTACACGGTACCAGGTGCTCTCGGAGCCAGTCAGTGCATGACTACTTAGCTCCACTATAGGTAACCTCTAGTTTGTATGAGACCCAAGCTTATCTTACTTATAAATACATCAGTCTTAAATCTACTCCTCTAAGTAGCAAACCGTTCCCACTGAGGCCGGGAACACGTGGTCTTACGTTCACTCGGGTAGTTAATACCCTTAAGCACTTCCTCTGTGCAAGGTGCTGTGTGACCCCGTCACACTTGGTAGCACTAGTAGTCAATCCACGCCATCGCGGGTAGATTGAGCTACCTGAATCCTCTGTGCGCTCAACGTTTGAGCCAAGATGGACCGAAGCGAGTTATCTCGCTTGAACGACTCACAGTACGAGTCTGTTCGGAAGATGGGAGGCATCTTTGGACAAGATGTCCTTCGCAGCTTGGCGGCGGCGACGCCTGCCGAGCAACAAGAACGCGTGACCGCGTTTGAGACCTACGAGCGTGGTCTCATCGCTCACGTCCGCAGGAGCTTGGAGGCCACGATGGCCGCTCCCCAGGCAACCAGGCCTAAGCCAGTGTGGCTGAAGGTCCCCGCGTTTGAGGGGAAGGAAGGAGAGAACCTTCACTTCTGGGTCCGTGAGGTGGAGATCGCCATGAAGGCGGGTCTCATCTCGGACGAGCCAGTTCGGGTGGCGTTTGCCCTGTCCAACCTTGGTGGACGTGCCAAGCACTGGGCATACACCAGGGAGACGACATCTCCTGGGCTCAGCTGTGTGAGCAGCTTCGAGCCGCGTTCCTACCGGAGAACAACGAGTTCCGCCAGCGCTCACGCTTTCTCGCGTGTAAGCAAGGTAAACGTGAGCTGCAGGAGTACGCGCAAGAGTGCGCACGTTGGTGGTATCTCTGGCAGGGAATCCTCTGCCTGAAGACATTAAAACAACAGTCTTCATGAACGGCCTGAAGGTCGGTCCTGCTCGCACCCAGCTATTCCGGGTGCAAGCGACAACTATGGAGGAGGCGATTCGAATCGCTCTCCAAGAAGAGTACAGCCACAAGCAGGCTGGTACTCTTCGGGAAGAGGAACATCGCCACGATGAGAATGGCGTTCCTCGGGAGGCGGAGCATCACAGCAATGACGTTGTTGCTCCTGCTGTCACGCAGCCCGTTGATACCGGTGCGTACAGCGAGCCCGAGCCCATGGACTTAAGCTCAGCCGAGAGCTTGGTCCGCTGCTATGGATGCGGCGGACATGGACACTACCAGCGTGTGTGTCCCTCGCTAGTCCTCGGGAAGAAGACGGCCCGTGGGCCCCAAGTCCGGTGGCGCAGGCCACGGTCAGGTGGACGAAGACTCCCCGGTCACCAGTAGAGGCAGTATGCCCTACTGAAGAGCGCTAAGCCTTCGTGATGGGTGTGCAGGTTGTGCGCACCACGGGACTTAGCCCAGAGAGACGTGGTTCTCTCAAACCGGTGAAGGGCAGTGATGGGCTGCTGGTAGTACACTCGGTGTACGGGGGTACGGTACCCCTTGAACGTTTGATGAGTTCTGGTGCGTTGATACGCCGCCGGAACGTCGCTTGGCATAGCGACATCCGACTGCACTCTATGTCAGAGTGGCGGTCGTGGGCTGGTCCTTGGTGGACTAGCCTTTGGTACGGTGAAGGAAGTACCAATGGTCCTCAACGGACCTGAACGTTTCGGCTCGATGAACTCGCGCACCGCGGTGTCGCTCGCAGCTCTCGCCATGAACAACATGGCTGTGCCGAACATAAGGCACAGCCCGGACTTTGGTGTGGCAAGGCTGAGAAGGGCCTACCAGTCCAGGTCTATGACGGAGCATTGGTGAGTCATGTTCCCACCTCCGTCATGACTGGGGCGTCTGATACAGACCGCCAGGACGCAGAAGCGTCACGGAGTTGTCAACGCGCCGACAGCTCTGCGTACAGCAAGACCATGCTCCGCTGCGGCAATGCCACGGGCGTGGGTCTTTGCCCGGCGTGTGGACCTGGTACACCAGCAGCGTTCACCGCCGAAGGTCGTCGCGCCGTACGGGCTTCGACACTGGTTATGCCTTTAAGTTCTAACCAGGTGGGTAACTCAGGACCACACGGTCGCCCAGACCTTAACTGAAGAGGAAGGCGCTGAATGCGCTTCCTGTGTGGATAACACAGTACCACACGCAGTCGCCCAGACTATAACTGAAGAGGAAGGCATGACCATGCTTCCTGTGTGGATAACACAGTACCACACGCAGTCGCCCAGACTATAACCGAAGAGGAAGGCATTGTCCATGCTTCCTGTGTGGGTAACACAGTGCCACACGAGGTCTCGAGTGCCTCAGATGTCGTCAACGAGACATCACGACGTGGGTAACGAAGTGCCACGTCACGTCAGCCGCCGCAAGTCGGGTCTGAACCTTGTTCAGGCCGACGTCGCTTCAAGCGACTCGGAGCCCAGGGCCCGGACTCCTCTGACTCGGTCGGTGGACACCAACTCTGCCCGGTGTGTGGGCGGGTCTGCCACACCAGCCGATCCCAACACCGAAGGTCGTCGCGCCGTATGCGCTTCGACAGTGGTGGTGCCGAAGGGCATTCACCAGGTGGGTAAAATAGGTCCACACTGCGGGTAACAAGTTCCGCAAGCAGCGAAGCTGCTTAAGGAGACCGACATTCGGTGCTCCGAGCGTGGGTAACAAAGTTCCACGCAAGGTCACTCAGACCATAACTGATAAGGAAGTCGCTGTATGCGCTTCCGGTGTGGGTAACAGAGTTCCACACAACCAAGGTGGGTAACAGAGTTCCACACCCAAGGCGAGTAACATAGCGCCGCACACAGAGCCATTGGCTCGAGGCGCGAGGTTGTCTTGGCCTCGCCAGACGTGAGCAACTCGCTCGACGTCAAGTCGCGCAGACTCAAACTGCTGACGCGAAGGCTGAATGCCTTCAGTCGACACGGCCGACGCGGTCGACCATACCGACGCAGTGCACATGGCAGAGAGTCGTTGCGCCTGCCAGTGGCTATTCGAAGCCACGAGAGACTCAGTAGTCTCGAGGTTAAGTGGGGGAGAGGCTCGGAAATACCTTTCCTCCCTGACTTTCCAAGAAGCAAGTAGCCGTCGTGCTGCCAGTGGCTATCACAAGCCACGAGAGACTCAATAGTCTCGAGTGTAAGTGGGGGAGAGGCTCGGAAATACCTTTCCTCCCTGGTCTTGAGGTAAGACCAAGTTCCTTACAGAACCAGGCGTCGATGTACATCGACTGCAGGCTGGAGGCGAACAGCCGGGCTAGAGCTGCGGTAGCTCTAGCCGAACAAGACATAGTGGCGAAGAAAGCCACTGGCGCAAGGTGCCTCGGAATCGCTGAGCGAATCAGTAGTGTTGGGGTTGCAAGCAACCACACACGAGGCGAAGCGCGGGCCTAGTGCAATCAACGCACTGGTCCCGTGGTCATGAACGACCTGTCGAGTAGGGTGAACGGAACGTCTCACCCGCCGACAAAGCGGTTGCGGTACGTGATGTACGCAACGCGCTGGGTATAATGGGCCGTGGAGCCATTACCCAAGTGTGGTGCACGAGCGCACACACAACTGACCAGGTGGTGGTCGAGGCAAGGCACGCAGTCGTAACTGGTGCCGCACCAAGCATGACACCGTGGTGATGGCAGCTTGCCTCACCATGGGTTGGTACCCGTGAGTACTCGGTGTCAATGCCAGACACCAACGCCGCAGTGGCATGGTGGCGAGATATGCCCCACCACGGTCGAGTACCATCAAGGTACACGGTGTCGGTGACAGACACTGGTATAGGTGCAAAGGATATGCACCATACCACGACCCGATGCGCTCTGGACGCTGTGAGTCAACGCACGTACCGTGCATCGGCACTGGCTGCTGTCGAGCAGCCTGCCAGGAGTTCCACGTAATGAACTCGTCGTGCATGACACACATGAAGTGCACCGAGCCCTTATGGTAGCTGTGGTACGTGTCGTACACAGCGTACCTCGTGTACGGCCCCATGGATCTGTACACTGTGCTTGCACATGCGTCGTGCATGGTGCGAGTACTGGCCATGAATCCGTTCAGGCGACAGCACAGCAGAAGTTGCTGCCGCCAAACATGGCAGCCTTGTGGTGGGCGTACCGCACCAAAGGTTAGTACCGTACGGTACATGGTGTCGATGGGAGACACCTACACCACGGTTGTGTACCGTCCCGGTACACGGTGTCGATGAAGGACACCTACGCGCCGTTGGTATGTTGACCAAGACGCGAAGAGAGCGTGGCAGAAGCTCTGCCCGCAAAGATGGATCCTTGATGGAGCCAAAGGCATGGTTCGAGGCGATCGGAGAGCTTCCTTTAGTGCTGGGGAAGGTGTTGTCCTTCTCGGTGTCGTCCCTCGCGGGAGACACCATGCTCCGGACGCGTTTGCGAGGACTGTCGTGTCCTCTGGTGCGAACTGTGGGCGAATGCCACACGTTCGGATGCTATAGCACCCTGTGCCAAAGCACTGTGCGCGCGCTAACGCAGGAGCTAATGCAGCTATGAGTGTAGGCTTTGCGGCCAACACAGTTGTGAGCATAGGGATGCAAATCCCAGTGAGCTTTGGGAGCACAAGTCACTGTGGGTGTGACTGAGAGCCGCGCCAGTCTCGTGGCTGCTCAGTGTGAGAATTCACCTTTTGGTGTTTTAATTCTCTCACTTCTGATTGGAGAATCAGTTGTGATTGGAGAATCAGGTGATTCTCAGTTAAGTGGGGGAGGATGTAACGGGGTACAATCCAGTGTGCCCCATGTTACATAAAGAGTGACCCGGCACTCTTGTGGACACCTGGTACACGGTACCAGGTGCTCTCGGAGCCAGTCAGTGCATGACTACTTAGCTCCACTATAGGTAACCTCTAGTTTGTATGAGACCCAAGCTTATTTTACTTATAAATACATCAGTCTTAAATCTACTCCTCTAAGTAGCAAACCGTTCCCACTGAGGCCGGGAGCACGTGGACTTACGTTCACTCGGGTAGTTAATACCCTTAAGCACTTCCTCTGTGCAAGGTGCTGTGTGACCCCGTCACACATCCACTTCAAAATTGGAACTTGGTTGTAGATAGCCGCAGTATCCATACATGACGCTTTGGAATAACTTCCCGGATATGTATCGTGTAGCCACCCCACCATATCCAATCTTCCATTGGAAATTGCTCCGTCCATAGCTTCTTCTATTGTTGCTTTAGGGCAATTAGCGTGTAGCCATTTAGCTATGTTGCGATGTCCGTAGCCGCATGCATCATCGATAAAACACGTCAAATCTCCACAACCCACATTCAAGCGCATCAACTTTGCCATTTCAAAATAGCCAGCTCGGACTGTTTCGCTAAATGCATGTCTGCTTTGGTAGCCTTCATAGTGCTCGCAATTCTCCCATAGCCATTTGACAACGTGGACATGGCCAGCTTCGATAGCATCTTCTAAAACCCATTTTCCACATATGTTGTCTCGATGTTGGTGCAGCCATTTCACCATCTCCAAATGTCCATTCCTCGCTGCCAATACGAGCCCATTTTGAGTGATAGGGCATCGTAGGTGGTATCTCTTTACCGTAGCCAGTAGGCCGTTTGACGCGGCCGTGTTGAGACTCTTGGGCATCAGGAACTCTGTAATTTGCCACTTAGCTGGATCAGGAAGACGCAGCACACGCGCGACCCCAAAGCTCAGATAAAAGCGACGTTGGTGCTTCTTGTTGGGGCCATCTTCATGGTTCAAATTCATTCGTTTGCCGAGTATGTCTTCGAGTGTCGATTCTTATCTCGGAAATGAAACAGATGGGTACTTGCTATATCAAACAATGCGCGGGCCAATTCCGATTTTCATATTTAAGACGCACTGATGATACTCAGATTGGTCATAGCTACTACTGCACGTGCGAGAATATGCAGCGGTACACCATGTCGTTTTCCTAGACCATAAAGCCCGGCCGCCAATCCAATGAAGATACCCGCTAATGTCGATTTGAATTTAGCGATATAATAAATGTTTACCAAATTGATTCTATCATAACTAAGCGATTGTATGATTGAATCATACTATCTGTATAGCCATGATTGTATATAGAAGATAGACATCCGCGAATAACAGTCAACGCGCATAGCATATCAACGCTAATATGCGCTAGCGCCCACGCATGAATTATTGTAGCAACTATAGATGAGCTTAATAATTGTGAATTAGCCATCGTTGCAATCTATATCAATATACTATATAAGTACACAATGCGTTCGTACCCACGCGTGGTAGTTGCCATTAGCTGTATTGATCACTGTGTTGATCTGTGGAATTGGATTCCAATACTACCAGTCCCTAACATCATATGCTGCAGGGCTATTGGCAGACCGCCACAGCATCTGGGCAATACTATAAGCTGATAGATAGAGCTCAAATGCAGATTATAGATATTAGCAGAGCTAAGATCATTCATGATGATCCAGACGTACAGTTCAAATACTGCTCTATGCTTGCAACTAAAAGCCAACGTTACTCAGTAAAACGATCTAAGGATACACTACCAGTCATTGATCCATTGTTTGTTGGTCGCGCCTTCCATCTACAGCTGTATCCTGTGATTGACACTATGCATATCCGCGATAAGAAAGGAAATGAACTTCGGCTGATCAAAAATAATCAATACACACTGGATCACTTTTCCCTATAAGCATATAGACGACCATGAATACAATTCGAAAATTGTTAATTGCTGCCGTCATATGTCTGATTGCTCTGATCCTCCTATCGCACTATTTCGTAAAAGAGCAAATGTATCATATAGATCCTGATATCACCATGTCAATACTAACTATGCTGCTCCTCGGAACATCGATTTGTGGATCCACCGCGGCTTGTTTACATTATAAGTGCAAGCAACCCTGATCCGGTTTCCATCCTACTTCTGCTTTTTCTTTGGCTATTTAAAGTCCAGCTTTCTGCTTCCTGCTTTCTCCTTTTGTTATCCTGCTTTCTGCTTTTATGCGACCGCTGCACACCGGCTGCTTCTGCTTCTGCTTTCAGCAAATAGTATAGGTTACCATGAGATACCAATTTAGCATGATAACCTAGGGAGTATTTGCTATTTTATTGTTCGGGTCAAATGTATACAGTCGGAACCGTATACGCAGACACCATGGAGTAGGCATTCCATCTACTGGACCGGAAGAGTCCAGGCGAGTAGGTACTCATTCATTAGATAGATGTTACGAGCAGCGTTCACATCTCGATCAAGAGAATGGTTACATGAAGGACAGCTAAACGTCTTTTGCTTTTTGATGTTGCAGTTGATTCTCCCACAACGTGAGTCGCAACCACACGTTCATCAAATGCTTCTACATCGACATCAGGGATTTCCAAAATCCAGCTCGCTGGAGCTGCAACCGGGGTAAGCCGAGAGACATCCATTGTAGCGATAGTAAAGTAGGAGGTACTATATATCATATTTCATTAATTGTGATTTTATACATGATATCATCCCCGCTAAGGAGCACTCTCTTCTTCTTCGGCTACTTCCTTCTTCATCACGTCGCGCGGAATACCGTCGGCTTCTTTTTTGATTTCGTCAACACGCACTCGCATGCACGACATCCCAGCTGGAAGGCTGGATTCTTCATTGAAGTGGGTGTGAAAGATTCTGGTAAACGCATCGCGCGATATCGCTTGTTCGCCCGACACTCGATTGATGCAGTCGAGTGTAAACGTACTTTCAGATTCTAAATTCTAACAAATACATTTATCAGTAAAAGCGTGACTCAGCAAGAAAACATGTTACATACCGGATTATCTTCCAGTCGACGCTTCATGATATCGTTGGCTTCAGATACAATCGACTTCTTGACGTGCATCTCGTCGTCTTCGTTGACCAAGATCGGTATTGTTCCAGGCTTCAGTGTAGCTCGGTTTTTTGTAGCTCGTTCATTGAGATGTTCCATGTTGTCAGCAGTCAGCAAAAGAACACTATCGGTTCCATCGTCTTTGCCACTTAGCAATGGAAGCGTATACGTTCCCATTACTTGCACAGGCTCGCTGGTCTGGGTTAATTTACGTTTGCGTGCTGCTGATTTGATTGCTCCAAACGTTCCCATACATTGGAGCGCAGCGCTCCCAAACTTGTCATTTGCTGTGATAGACATTCTCAGGTTTCCATTTGCAATTGCAAGTTGCGCAGAGATCTCCTCTCTTCTGGCATTTGCCTCCTCTCTTCTGTCGTCTGCGACTGCGAGTTGAGTCTTGACGCTGTGAAGTTCTTCCACTTTTTCCTGTAGTTCTTCCACTTTTTTCTGTAGTTCTTGCTTCCAGCTCGCTTCCTTGCTGTTCAGCCTCATCTGTCGGCTCTCCAATTCTTGTTTGAAGCTTGCTTCTTTGGTCTCCAACTTGGTCCTCAGTTCTTGCTTGAAGCTTGCTTCTTTGGTTTCCAACTTGGGCTCCAACGCTTGCTTGAAGCTTGCTTCTTTGGTCTCCAGCTTGGTCTCCAACTCTTGTCTCAAACTGATCTCCTTGGTCTCCAACTCTTGGCGCCATTTTCTCATAGGATAGCTGAGATGTCAATACAGCGACTTGTGTTGCCAGCTCTGGAGAAGTGTTTGCTCGGGCAACATTTAGTTCTTGCTTTAGAGGGCTTGCTCGCTAAAAGCTCCGTTGAGCTTCTCACGCAACGTCGCTATCGTCTCTCGTAAGCTTAAAATAGTCTCGGCTTGCTTATGGGGATCTCGTTCATCTCGCGAGTTCTGGCGCTGTCGACAGCGCTTCTCTTCCAAGTCTGGCGTGGTGCACCCGCTGTCGTCGTCTTCTTCTTGCTGTAGCCTCGTTAGGTGATTCATTCTTTACGTTTGAATTTTCAAATAAAAAAGGAAAAAAAAACACCAATCTTGAGTTGGATGCGTACTTAATAAGCTTAACTATCCGAGCGCCGCCGCTACGCGGCGGTAGTTTGGGTTTAATTCTATTTGTTTATGCCTGTCCGCCTCCGCTACGCTTCAAGGCTATGTGCCTAATCGAGTTTTCATAAATCTGGGTATAATTTAGATTACCAGGCACGAAATGAGTTTAAGCAGTCTTTAGTAAGCCGTGCAATTATTTATACAAAAGACTGAGCCCCCAGCATCTAGCCTACCCAATGAAAATAAAATTTCTAATAGTCTTGATACAATATCGTTAATTTTGTTGGCTATCATTGTATATTCATCTTCCACACAAAACCACCTGCACTCTAAATAAACACTTTTACAAACGCTACACATTTGTTTTAGTTTAGCGTCGTGCTCGATGTCACGGGCCGTTTCTGAGCCGCTATAAAGCTTAGCTCAAATCAACGCAAAAGATAGTAATGGCCTGTCCAGCTTGCACTAATTACACGCTTGCACTGCCCGTTTAAGCTTGTAAGTAACTAAAGGCAGATAACTTCTCATACCAACCTCAATGAAAGCTAAAACATTTTCAAATCGAAATATTTTTAATGCATGCAGCGTTCCTTTGTGCTGATTCAGAATTAGTCATTAGACACTCAATTCTGTGCCAGTTATGATTAAATCATTTGGACAATGTGTCGCAAGACGCCTTGCTGCTGCCGTTGTTGTTGTTGTTGTTGTTGACGGTAATGCTTTTTATTTGAGCGTTTAATGATGCTTTCAGGATGGTTAAACGTTATTTAGGCTTCAAGTTTATTAACGTTTCTTAATGGGGTCTACTTAGCCAACTATAATTTACACCTCTCGTGTTTTGTTGTTGTCTTGGCGATCCGTTTAAAATTGTATCCTACACCCCTGTCGACGACACGTCCACCAGCTAAGTAGTATCGGATTTTGCTGTCTAAACAACTCTTAGAGAACAATGGTTTTCAGCAGTAACGCATATGAGCTCATTTAATTCTATGAGTTCATTTTATTCAATCTTAAACTATCTATATTTATGATTCAAGTGACAACGTTTATTAGCAGCGTTGTTCTTACGGCCAGTTCTTACGGCCAGCTTCTGTTGTACATGTACTACTATTTGGCAGCTGAGTCGGTTACCTCACATTCAGAAATGTTCTTAATATTTCTACAACAAAACAGTTGCAGTTATTCTTTTAGTCATTGTTTCTTGCAGAAACTATAAAGAACATAATATTTTGTGTATAAATAGTATGGCCTCGAATACACAGGTGTACGCTAAGCACCTTGCAGCATAGGAAGCGTCTTTAGGGGCTATTTCATTTGAGAATAAGTAGCAATCAAATATTAATAGCAACATCCCATATTAAAATAGTACAAACTAAAACTTCGTAGTATTTAAACGATGCCGCCATCGGATAATGGATAGTCGTGTGCAAATCTCCTTATGGGCTCTGTGAACCACATGAATTCACGGATGTGAACTACATAATTCAGTTTTAGCCAATCGAAGCCGCCTTCGCTCCGCTCGACAGCCAATGACAAAGCTCAAAAACCTGAGCGTTTCGTGTGACGGACGGACAGACACCGTGCTAGCATTGATACTTTAGGATTTAGATTCAGGATCATTACATCGGGACGTTTACCAAAGGTGAGTATTTCCTAAAAGCAGTACCGATTTGACCCAATAGTTCGGAAGCAGTACCTGCTTCCGAACCGACCACATGGATAACATGTTCGATGGAGGTTTTCACACGCTGGTGAAGCGTCGAATAATTGTGAGACGGGGGGGGGGGGGGCTGAAATGTAGTGTTGTCTGTACGTGCACAAACACTGTTCACTACTTCCTGTAGTCATGTAGGTGAACACATCGTCTATAGTCATAAAGGTGTGCACATCATCGTTAATATTAGTCATATAGGCGAGCACATCGTCCGTAGGGATAAATCTTCCGTAGGCATGTCCGCCAATACAGCGTCCACTTTTTCGCTCTCCATCAAGTTCTGGGCAGCGTACATGTTCTTATCCGTCTATTTTAAGTGTCTTGTGGAGTTCTTAAGGACTGCTACAGAACACTTTCGTGCGATAATTGATTTTCATCAACCTCACACACCTCAACCTTATCGATGGCTTCGTCAAATCAACCTCGTATGGATCTTCAATCCGAGTATGGCACTTCTCGGCTGATCATCGGACTTTCATTTAGTTCTGGCAAGACGGGAACGTACTTCATGCAGGACTATACATTCAACTCCAATACAAATTGTGTCGTCGAGAGCAGCGGTAAGATGAAGAAGTACAAGTGCGACGACAACCGAAATGGTGCCGAAGATGGGTGCAAATGGGAGGTCAGAGTCTCGTGTAAAAAAAAACGTGACAGCACTCCATTTTTTGGGGTCTCATCAATTAACGATGAGCACAGCGATTTCTGCACATCTATCGCAAAACCAACAAGGCGCCAGCTTGCCCAGCTTGCAACACTTCGTGCGGCCGTTCTTGGAGATCGAACAGTTAAACGTAAGGCTTTGGTCTCCATGTTACAGTCCAGAGATGGAATAAATATGCAGTTTAGCCGTTCGAGGATGTATCGCGCAAAGGAAAGCATTTTACAGAGCGCCAATGGCGAATGGGAGGCTTCCTTTAAACGTCTCCCAATTATGCTAGCAGACCTCCGATATAGCAACGATGGCACACTGATCTCTCTAAACGTTGATCAACATCAACGATTCTTGCGGTGTTTTGTCGCGTTCGGGGCAAACATTGCGTGTCAAGAAGGTTTACTTCCGTTACTTGGCTTTGGTGGCGCTCATTCTAAACATCCAATGTACAACGGAGTAGCGTTAACCATTCTCGGTCGGGACGGAAACAACCACAACGTGATATTGGCATCAGCTCTAGTGAACATTGAAAATGAAGCGATTATTTTGTGGTTTCTCGAGCAATGTCACGCTGCTGGAATCGATCTGGGTGATCGTGCTGTGTGTTGTGATCGTGGAAAAAAATTGGGGCAGTAAGACGGCTTTTCGATGCAACCGGAGTTCAAGTTAACTTACGCTATTGTACATTACACATGATCAGGAACATGAAAAAAAATTAAGATTAGCGGTCAGCCGTTTGAAAACTTAATTTGGAGGGTTTAAGATGCTAAAAGTCATGATGACTACGTGGCAGCTCTGGAGTGTGTTGAAAATGATTACAGAGAAGCGGTTGTGAAGTATATCAAGGCTATTGCCCCAGGCTCGTGGACATGCATGCTAACATGACAACTTACGTGGAGCCTGTAGAAGAAACCTCAGAAGACAGCACTAGATGTGTTTCAACCCACGGCGTGTCCGCAGGTTCCGATGCTGCTCAATGCTGCAGCTGTGGAGATCAACATCCCAGCGACATTGCACTGGGGTTACCGCTACAAGGTGACTTGGCTTTGTTACTTCAAGCGGAAGAAGTTAAAACTGATAAACACGGAATAAATGATCTCGACCAACTCAGTGACGCTTTATGCGAATGCAGCAATTTTGATCAAGGAAAAAAACTCCCCATGTTTAAGTGGAGAACGTCAAATTTTGTGGAGAGCGCCAACAATGTAATGATTGAAAATGACGTGCACCAATCCGACCCCTGCAGTGCTATTTACAAAATTGCTGTAGAAGAAATGGCGAAATTTAGTCAACGGCGCGACACAATTGATCCATGGCAAAAATCTAAGCTGATTTTAACCCCTTAAGCGAAGAAACTCTGGATATTAGAAAAAGAACGTGTTGGCGAATACAAGGTGTACGATCGAGCGACACCATATCTTACGTATCACATCCTGGGGTGACAACCCGTAGTTGTGAAGTGAACATCCCGAAATTATCGTGTACGTGCAGTCACTTCGATCAAATGAGGATGGCTTGCCGCCACATTTTTGCAGTATTGCGTGAGCGTGGCATTCAAGATCAAGCTCTGCACGCCTTTCATCCTGCGTATTTCGCGTCAAACTACGAATCTACTTTTTTGACAAGAGTGTCCATCTTCCCGTGAAAGATGCCCCACCGCGGAGTGCGACTGTGAAGCCATCTCCATACTACAGACAAGCTGGCCGTCGCGTAACCCGACGGATTGCAAGCAGTGGAGAGAGCAACAACCGTTTAACTTACGTTTGTCATGGATGCAGAGAAAGCGGTCACAATAGGAGGACGTGTCGGCGTCATGCACACGATTCGGATGAAGCTAATCCCGACCTTATAGCCACGATATTTGATCTCCCGTCCGTACACACAGCTGAGAGATCTATGGCAGGATCAAGTACCATTGATCTAGATCTAGCGCACCAAGCCCAGACAATCGAACAGAACGCATACCAGCTCGAAGATCGACCCGACACCCAATCTTTAAACGAAGGATCTGCCCAAGGTAGCCGAATGTCACTGAACTTCCTCTTAGGTATCTAAGCCATCTATATATACATTTACAGAAAATGATTTCGCCCAAGTTCTTAAAAACACTTTATTTAATCTGTAACTCGACAATTTATTTGAGGCTTATGCTACCTTTAATATGGCTGATGCTGAACGGTTAAATTTACTTTATTCTTATCTTTCCCATCGGTCTAGGACCCATGATAATGGTACATGTAAGTATGTATGCGTCGGGGCCTTTGGCTATTATGCTAGGACACAGCTCTGTGCCAATTGTCGGTGTGTTAAAATAGATAACTTCATTTGGTCCCTAACGGTATTTAATGTCACTCCGTTATTTACTATTGTCCAAATATCAGGTATTGTATGAAGAGATACAAGCGGAGGTGCGCTCAGCTGATACTAATCTCCATCGAGCATGTTATCCATGTGGTCGGTACTGCTTTTGAAGCAGGTACTGCTTCCGTAACTATTGGGTCAAATCGGTACTGCTTTTGGAAAATACTCCTATTCAGCATTGATGCCTCAGTAAGTGTTGCCGAAACTGTGCCCAGAAAATACTGCAGAATCGCGGATACACGGATAAGCTCCCTAGCCTGCTGTTTCCCTTCAAAACTCTTCAATATTATGGACCGTTTATACATACACAACACAATTCCTCAAAGAATCTTAGCCGATGAAACTGTCATATTGCTTGCCCGTGATCATTTCCAGCCAGAGGAAGTAACAGATTAAATTCCTAACAGATTAACGATAAACAACAGCTGTCGTCGTATTTCTCTGGTGATGTGTACGTGTATTTTAACCAGCGTCATTCTCACTACCAAATAATCAAGCCTTGGCTCTAGCTGCCTCCTTCTTTAACAACCTGGCTGCCATTTTTTTTAAGGTACTTTTGTATAATGTTTCTGTTGTGTCTAGGTAAGATACTTGAACACGTTTGTCGGCTTGACCCCAAGGGCTAGTAAGCTCTTTATCTTTATATTCGAGAAAGCCCCCCCCCCTCTTCTCGTCTAGCGCAGACTTGTCTCCAGTGGGATCTTTAGCAAGCGCTTGGAGCCTGAAATCTGGAAGTTTAGTGACATTTTTCAAGGTTTCAGGAGAAATCGTCTTCAGCATACTATTTTTTCTCTGAAATCTTCCAAACTGTTCCAAGAACACCTCATGCTAATGGCATTGTCACCTCTGGAATCCTAAAACCTGAAACTTGTAAGATTGGATAGTGTTCCTCACATCAAGTCCTCCCTTTCTAAAAGTTATGGACAGCGGAGCGGGGCAAATCCCGAAATCGGAACCGCTCCTGGCCAGCCTGCTCTGATTAAAGATCGCAAACGCAACTGGAATGATAACACAGCCTTGGCGCTCGTGTGAGTATGTTGCGAGGTGGATAAGAGCGGCTGTGGGAAGAATGAAAAGACGGGCTTGTAATAATACAGCGTTTAAAAAGCACTATATTCTACTCAGCTTAGAACAAGGCGATAAAAGATAAGCTGCAGGCTCAAAAGTATTATCCACAGAGGACGCTCGAGCCTGGGAATTAGCCCGATCTCAGGAATACGGCAAGCTTAGACGGGGCCTTGGCCTCGCAGACTGCCTATGGCACTGTAAGAGGCTTGTGCGCTAGAGTAGATGTAAACCCGTTATGGTCCGCTCGCTTTTTTCTCTCCGATGGTGTGATCTTCACAGCACTAGTGCAAGATTAGTGGCTCGCAACGCTGTGGCGGACATGCTGCCACGTATACTGAGAGGGAGGCGTAGGTAGGGACAGGAGCTGGGTCTTGAGGTGGAGTGACTTTGCTCGCACTAAGATCACGAAAAACGCCACGTATTGATGGGTGGGAAGCGGGAACTAAAGCCGCCTTAAGTCTATCAGCTGAATTAAATGGTAACAGCCCGAGATGAGTTTGGTAAAGAGCCGCAAAAAAGAGCTGCTCGGAGCTTTATTCCAGGTTTCAGGCTCCAAATTTGTTAACGAGGACCACTGGCTCTCTTTAGCAAACGGCTCTGAAGCATGTGTGTACTGTCGCCCATCGCTCTTGCTCCGAAGTGAGCGTAGCAAGAGCCACGAAGGAAGGTGCGTCCGATTTGTTCATGGTAGGCAACTTGGCTTGGTTTTTTCTGCAGCAGCTGAAAGTCCATGACTCCCCACAACGAGAGCAGCCGCAGCAATTACTAGGAAAACATTGAATTGACGCATGGCTAGTTTCCATTCTCTTCGGTAAAGCAAGTGTCTGCTGAATTCATAATTGACCATCACAAGCAAACCTGCTTACCGTTTCAGACTACATGTGTTCACAACTGACTATCGCAAGCAAAAGTGTTCCAGAATGATTTCCATCAGATGCATTTTCAAGTGCATCATATTTACCGGTAACGAATTTTGATGATCACCAATTCTAAGCGAAAAGCGCACTAGCGTATTAGTAATACAATACAATACATTACGAAACAATACAAATAACGTTGAAATAAAAAAACAGGTAGCAGCTAATAGCATAGTCACTGTTGCTCAAAATGGTGCTCTCAATTCCTGCAGTGCATTTAGCTTTCGAGTACGGTATTACTAGGACTGGTTTACATTACACTATTAATATTTTTAATTAAGTTTTAAAGGATTTAAATATAAAGAAAGTAGTAGAGAGTAGTAGTAGGGAGGTGGCAGTAACAGATGATCCAGCTTTTGGAACAAAGTGAATACATCTTGCGCCAACAGGTCTGGACTGTTCCATTTGTATCCAGATGTAGCTTACAAATGTAATGCCTATATTAGATCTTGAACAGCATTCAATTTGGTGTTGGTGTGAACCCTCGTGTTTCAGGCTGCTCATATCATCTCCTATTGACTACCAGAAACACCGAATGCAGGACCCAGAGGGATGTCATCAACCCTAGTTCTGTCGTCGTTCACATGACAGGGCACAATTCACCGTAGCCACGAGAAGTCACCTCACACACCGCGCACCACCGTCACTAGAACGCGTGTATGCGGTAGGCTACCAAGTAGGCCAGCAAGCTTAGCACGCAAGCAGCATGCTTCGCCGTCCATAACCGACTGAAGGCGGGAGCCACGTTTGTCGATTTTTGCCACATGTAGTCATCGCAAGAAATTTTGACAGCACATGCGTCACCTCGCAAAACCGACGCCAGGGAGGTTGTAGAGTCGTCGGGGGGGGGGGGGGGGGGTCTTTATCTGCATAGTTTCCACACTTGGCCTTAGTGAGAGGTGGTATTCACTATGGACTACATTCCATAGTAGCCTTAGTAACAATAGGTCAGCACAGCACCAAGCTGCACCTTGCGCACGCACGTTAATCACAAAGTGGATATGCAAAGCACTCCCAGCCATGACGTAAGGCTGCACACGCACGCCTGCACGCTACTAAGTAGAGCGGCCACATATTTAAATTTCACCAAGCTGGACAATCGTCCATTGCAATATAACAGTAGCTCGGTACAACACCAAGCTGCACCTTGCACACGCACGTTAATTACAAACCCAATTATGCAGAATACTTGCAGCCGTGTCATTAAGCGGTACACCTCACGCCAGCACGATGCGACGATGTGTCGACTAAGAATGGTGGTCACAAATCAAATTTCACCAAATTGGATCACTGGAGCTTAATATAGAGCAATAAGAGAGAAAGTTGTCGAAAAAAGGTGTAGAGTCGAATCGTTCAATCCGTTGACATTCCTTGTGAAACCATCCAGGTACCACGATGTCTTAGATGAAGGGAGTGTTTATCCTCCCTCCCCCTCCCCTCTACATTCGGGTCCTCCGATGTGGTCATCTCATCATCATCATCTGTTGAATCGCCAATCCCCATGAACGTTCCAGCTGCAGCTTCGACATGTTCTGGCTAGTGGGTGTCAAAGTGTTCGCCCAAAGCACCGGGCCATAAGGCCTCGAGTGTTTAATCTAACCATAGTAGGAACGGCTACAATTGCATACAGGCAGGTTTAGTCGTACCTGCGAGAGGGGATCTCGTAATGGTGCCGTTGTAGATGGTGGGAGCGTGGCAAAACAGGTACAAAAAATCAGTTAGTTCGTAAGCACTTGCTGTGTCACGAGCGTCCGGGTCTGGGTACATTTTCTTCCGTATATCGTCGCATGGGGTTGTCGTCGGAAAGCGTTTTTTTGTTCATGCGAGAGAGGAGATTCGCACCTGTGCAATGGGAGGTCGAGGATCGAGGATGCTCCGACATACACGCGCAGCACAGCGTACTCCTGCACCGCCACCTCGAGAAGGTGGCTTCTGGCATTGACCACTACTTGCATTGCATGAGGTTGAGCTGAAATCGCAGCTAGACAGCTCTCCGGCTCCGTAAGTTGCGCAAAGGTATCCTGCATGTTTCTAGTCATCTTTCTTAGCTTTGAGCGTATCATTACAGGCGGCGGACGTGGAGGAACGAGCTGGCTGAGCTGAGGCTACCAACCGCTGGGATCGGTTTAAGAGGTGCTGTCGACACTATGTTTTCGTCCACTGGGACGCCAACATCCGTGTCCTCGGCGTCATCCTCGTCGTCAGTATCGCTAAAAGTAATCTCGTAGTACGTTAGCCCACAAGAATACCAAAGTCCATCCTCCCATCCGCTCCTTGAGCTGGCGTCATGTACCCATTGGACGGGCTTAAACTGGGAGATCGAGATTCGACCCATTCCTGGAGTGGGACATTTCCTGGCTTTGCCAAGTTGAACAAAAGGTCTACCAAAGATGTAAAGACCATGGTTGCATTGCCTAACGCAGCTCCTACCGAGGGGATAGTCGCGCCGTGACCGGTCACCTGAACCGGTAATGTTGGGTCATTGGTTGAAGGTAGCGCGTCCATCGAGACATCCTGTGGTCGCTGTGTCTTTCGAGCAGCAATAGAAGGGTGAAAAGTACTAATAATACGTTTCTTATTCTGCACAAACACTGGTCTTGGAAAACGATCGAAGCAATATTCATCAACGCGGTGGTGTCATTCACCATGAGGGGGCTTGGACATGTTGATGACAGGAACCGCATCGTCCTGTCGCCAGAAATGAGCGCTTCGACTTGAAACGTTGGGGTGCTTAACGGTATGAGTCCTAGCTTCGAGATGAAGTCGTACATATCGCCGTCGCCAAGGTCAGAGGGCACGTTGTTCAAGTCCACATAGAATCCGATCGAACGCACTAGCAATTTTAACGGTGAAGTCCGTTCCGAAAATGCGGGCCGCAGAGCCGACTAGCTTGGCATCAACGCTACGTGACGTGTACGTAAAGCAAATACCGCGTCCAGGGATGCGAATGAAGCTGCACAGTGATGACAAGGCTGCGGACCAGGTAGCCGTCTGGGGTTCCTTGGTAATCGCGGTCATAATGCCGTCAATACGTGCGATTTCGTGAGCTGTCCAGCAGGAATAAACAGCTTGAGCTTCTCTTTCGTCGGTACACGAGCACGTTCTACATCA